>WJFB01001212.1:0-35591 GCA_009870185.1 Pygmarrhopalites habei
TAATTTTTTTAAAAATGCATAAATATAAAATTTGTCATTCATCTCTCTCCATACGTCTCTCTCTCGTGTTTTGTAATCTCTCTCTACGTGGGAGTCACACACAATCAACACACACACACGACTAATTATTCGTGGATAATTTTTAATTGGCACAAGACAACAACCGTCACCACCACCCACCAACAAACATTGCACTGCACTGCCATGGCCGTCTTTAGACAAAGAAACAGGAAATGGAGGAGGTTCACACACACACGCACCATCATATGACCATACTGTATCTGTACTCTCTTAATTACGTAATGCATGACATGAGTTCAAAAATTAGTTGCCAAGTTCTTTTTCTGTAAAATTTTTATAACAGAATTTGTACGGTGCCGCGGCCGTAATTATTTTATAATTAAGCTGAATTAATTTTTTGTACAAAAAAATCAACTTTTCTGCAATTACGTCGGCCGCAAAGAGAAAAAGAGAGTGACGCACACACACAGGATACAAAAAGAGAGTCTTTTAAAAATGGACTCCAAACTGTGTAAAGTTGGTAAGTGGACATTTATAAATAAATAGAGGCATGAGAATATGTAGCGGCATAAATAACTGTGATTGAGTATTGTGTGTGTCTGTGAGAGAGAGAAGGGCCTGGAGCGGAGGGAAGGCACACACACACAGGCTCCAGGGGAAAAGGGAGTAGAAAATGACAAGACAAGAGAGTCGACTTGATGACATTGAGAATTTAAACAAGTTCGTCTCTCTCTACCTCTCTACAAAAACTTATTACTATTAATTCATCATTAATAGTAATAAGATTAGAGCCCAGAGCAAGGCAAGTAGTGTGTGTGTGTCATACAATTTCCATAACGTGTGTGTCTCCTGTGTAGTGTACTAGTCAAGTCACAGAGGAATGACGATGTGTGTGTTGACTGTTGACACATTTCAAAATTTTCAAGTGGGATTGAAAATTGGATTTTGAATAAAGACTTGAGACTTGTGTGTGCCTTTGTGTGTGTGTCTCTCCTTCTCTCTACCCCCTCCCCCCTCTCTCTCTCCTTGCAGTCACTTTCCCCCCTTAAATTTTTAACCTCAAGAACCCTCAAGCCCTCAACCTAATTTTATCCAAACCACGGCCAACCTGTCAAGACACGGCAGTGGATGACAATCAAAATTTACAGTCCCTGTGTGTGTGTGTGTGTGTCTCTCTCTCTCTTTTCCTCACAGTCTCAATAATAATATTAAAAATGAAGGCGATTCTCTGCTTAACCCCCGGAAGAACAAGAACTGTGACTGGGAAGGTCTTGGATATTCAAATATCCGAGTCAAAATTAACTATTTAAAGAAGCCAGACACACACACACACAAGAGAGCGAAGGGACATTTTTGGAATTGCTCTTCTCTCTCCCAGAGAGAGAGTCGTGGAGAGGGAAAAGTTTTCCATTTAATTAACATGCCATCAGGAGGGTTAGGTCCACTATCATCAAATCAACTATGCATAGCCATCATGCCAACACACACACGGAAGGCACACACACTTAAAAACAAGTCAACTGAGAGAAGAAGGGGGGAGAGAGAGAAAGCCCGCATGGAATTGACTGGACCACGGAGGACCGGCATGACAAGACAGTAGACAAGGGAGGAAATGTCCCTTGATAATTAGACCCATTATAAAGTTGGAGAGCTACACACACACACACACACACACACACACACACACACACACACAGGGAGAGGAGAGAGAGGAGGAGGTAGTTAATGAATTAAAAATGTTGTCAAGAGTTCCCCTTATAAATTGAGTCCATGATGAACGTTCGGGAGGGAGAGAGAAGGACAAAACTTTACTTTTTGCGTGGTCAATACGAAAACGCACTCTGCTGTATGATGAATTCACGGGACGGTTTATTAGCCAAAGAGATGGACGAAAGGAAAGACTGAGAGTGAAACTTTGACTTTTTTTCTTCTCTCTCTCTCTTCTCCACTCAAAGAGAACCAAGACAAAAGTTGGGCCGAGTGAATGGGACTCTTTCAACTTGAAATGAGTGGAATCACACACACACACACACTGCCGTGCAGTACTATACAGGGAGAGAATATTTCCAAACTTGGGCATCTCATCTTCTCTCCCAGTCAGAAATGCACACACACACACACGCAGTCCACGGACAGACTCATACACCTCTCTCGAAACACGTCCAACCAAAAATCCCAAACCAAATCCAACGTGACAGACGGAGTGTGTGTGTGTGTGTAGAAAGGGAGAGACTCAATGGCCATGGTTCTCGCTCTCATTCACTCATTCATCCATAGAAAAACTCTCGAGAAAAAAAACTTGGCACTGCCAAAATCTTTTTTTCTTCTTCTTTTCTTTCGTACTTTTTTCTCCCTCCTCCTCCCTCCATATTTTCAATCTCAAACTCAATCTCCATTGAGCTTCCATTTCCATTTAGACACATTCAATAACAGACAGTCCCTCTCTCTCTGTACGTGTGCATCATACACGTATCTCTCACGTCAGTCGGTATTGCTCTATACAAATCCCAAGCACACATCATCTTCCCTCCTACGTCATCGTCATCCTCAATATTTTTTAACAGTGACACAAATTCCAAATTAAATCCTTAGTTTGGTTTACCTCTATTTTGTGAACAGAATTAAACTGATGTAATACTCAGCCTTCTCTCCAATTTCTCAACACACACACACACGCCGCACACACAGGCACACATAGAGTGTGTGTGTGTGTTTGTATGTGTGGCAGGACCCAGTCGACCACATCGTTTTTTTCAAATAATTCATGACACCTGATTTCCGATGCATCTCAATAATATCATCCACACACGACACACACGGCATGGCACACACACATCCACACACACATCCCTCTTCAATGGAATGTTCACAGTCGCAAATCATGAAAAATGAATGACTGCTTTGATCTCGACCAGCTTGCACACATACACACACACACCTTGAGTGAGAGAGAGTGTGTGTGAGCACGAGAGTTCGTGACCAAAAAGTCGACAAAGTCATCCTCTTGTGCATTTCTTTGGGTTCGTATCGTACAGTACACACACACATACACACACTCTCTTTTGACTCTCTCGTGCGACACACACAATCACACGATCATCACCATCCTTTAGAGAGGATGAGGAGGAGGAGGAGAAGAAAAAAAACTCGTACGTTATATTGTCACCATACATCATACAAAGAGCAAAAAAAGGGGTTCTCTCTATCATCTGTACAGATGATGGTCCACCGCAACACACACACACACACACGGCTCTTGAGAGCTCAAAGTCTTGACTCTGTATAACTATGGCGAAGACTCAACTCAACTTGTCGACACCTCTCTCTCTCTCTCTTTTCCTCTCTCATGCAAACATTGTCAAGAGAGAAGGTTGAAGGAGGAAAAAGTTTCCTCTTTTTTTTGACATCTTATTGCAGCTTTTTGGCATCTCCCTCCCCCCCTCTCTCCACATACACACACTGCACTGATCGGAGTGACATAAGTGTGTGTGTGATGTCAGGTCGTGTCCTCCTGGTTTCTTGAATATATTGTCAAAATTCACTCACACACACATCCAAAGACACACACGTCCTCCTCCTCTCATCAATTTCCCTTCGCGCCCTCACCGTAAAAAAGAGGGACACATTTCCAAACAACATTAATCATTGAATCATGTTATTAATGTTGATTTTAACTACAGTCAAACAAACAACCTTCCCATCTCATCTCAGACACGAGTGACACAATCAATTATGGAATAAAATATGTAACCAACGTTTGATTAACTGTGATTCATATTTCCATCCCTTTCTGGCAAAAAGGGTAATCGTTTCATGGCTCTCCTTTTCTAATGTTTGTAGTACAAGTGTAGTTGTTAAAAGTGGCCCCCCAAATATCCTTCTTTTCCAACATTTTCCATTTTTTCCTCACACCTCCTCATCATCATTACGCTCGTAATAACATTGTAATAATATGGTCAAGTCAAAAAACATGCCATGCCTTCCCATTCTCTCTCTCTGGTGTGTCTTGTCTTTTTCTTGTCCGTTCTACATCTACTCTCCCATGGCTACTTTTTTATTACTCTCATAATAATCCTCTTCTCCTCCGCTCTTGTGTGTGTGTGTGTGTGTGTAGAGAGAGAGAGAGAGAGAATTTTGTACAATAGAATTTTGACAGGGTAATCGGAGTCGTGATGTTCAGAGCGACAATTTTTGTCCCCTCCTCTCCTCTTTGATGAAATTCACCTACATTTGGCCTATTATTTTGCTATTTTGTACTCACTGCTACTACACCGATCCTTGTTCTCCTGGCCCTCCCTACACACACACACTCACTCTGCATTGTGGTGTGCGTGTACAAGAGAGTATGTTACAAGTACAAGACAAAGACAGGAGTCCGCATCCAAAAATGTGTAAATACTGCAAAAACAAGGAAACAAGACAGCGAGGCATGAGATAATTTACAAAAGTTGCAATAATACGAGGACCTCGTGTGTGTGAGAGAGAGAGAGAAGGAGGAACGGGTTGTGTTGATGATGATTATGAGAATTCCTCCTCTATAATTTAATACTTTCACTCTCTATACCATTTAATACATCACGATACACAAATCCAATTATTATTCATCTTGTTTTGTGGTCTCTCCCTCCCTCCCTCCATCGTCCTCCCTGGTTATACACACACACACAGATATATTCAATCTAACGCTTTTCTATTACTACAACTCCTATAATTACCAGTTGAACGATTAGTCTCTTAAAATCCTCACCATCCTCAACGGAGAATGGACGCCGAAAGCTTCAAACTTTGTGCTTATTCTCTCCTCCTCCTCCAGCACACACACACACGCAGACACACCCGTACAATAAAGAGTACTCGGAATGCGGGCGGGTATTCAATGAACGAGGAATTGTATTTACCCTGGCTTTACTCTCTCTCTCTCTCTCTCCCGCTTTACTCTATCTGAGAACGTAAACAAACTTTCCAGGTTCGTGCTCTCTCCATTCCCCTACATTTAATTATTCCTTCACACAACAACTGTAGCCATCACACAATGCACTGCGTGTGTGTCTCTCTCTGTGTGTGGGTGTAGGAGGGAATGAATGAGAGAGAGAGAAATAAAGAAAATACAATTAAAATTCACAACCACAACGCGCAAAACGACTCTCCAAAAAGCGCTAACCTAGTTTCTTTAATAGAGCACAGCGAATCTCTCTCTCTCTCTCTCTCTCTCTCTCACACACACACAGGAGGAGGAGAAAAAACCTAGAATTCTGAGTCGGTTTTGCAAGGACAGATCATACACAATACTCACACAGACACACGCAGGCAAAAAGAGTGGAATTTGTATTATTATAAAAATGGGGAAGATTCATCATCAAAAGGAATTTTGTTTGTTGCACTACAACAGAAGAAATAAAATAGCAAAACTTCCTTTTTGCACTGCGTGCAGTCGTGAAATTTTGCAAAATCATAAATCAACTCATAATGTACACTATTCTTTCGTACCCTTAAAGCCAATGTTATCTACACCATAATAATCCACTCAATTTCCATCCATAAAACTTTCACTCTGTCCTCGGACACAACATGACTTGAGATACACACACACACACACACACAGACAACAAAATAAATTTGTACCTGTTACACCTCAAGTAAAGTTTGTGTGTGTGTGTAATTCACAGCGTCACTTCCACACCAGTCTCCCTTTTATTCCTTGTCCTACCCTACCCTACTCTTCATGATAACCTAATAAATTTAATATTATATTATATTATACAGCACTAAATTACTTGGTAATAATGTAATCATTTCCCTCGCTCTGTCGTCATTATCTGATATTACATTTTTACACCACTACCCTCTCTCGTTCTCTGTGCGTGTGTGTACGTGTGTGTCAATCCAACTGTGACTGTGTAGAAGGGATGCAAAAAATTGTATTATTAGATTTGGATTTTTGATTGTGTGCAAATTTGCGAATTTCCAAGGTGTATGAATCAAAATATGTTTCAATCTCTGTCTCTACACACCCCACTTCTCTCTCACACACATACGCACACACATACTAGTAATATGCTAACAAATGTGGCAGGATAATATTGACACTAAATAAAATCCCAATAAATAAAAAATGTTGTGACTCTCTCACAGCTCCCAATCAAACACACCTCACACGATTGGAAATCCTCTATCTCTCTCTCTCTCTCTCTCACACACACACACACGTTCTCCCTTCATCCCTTCAGGCTCTCCCTTCATTAGAGTGTAAGGCACATTATTTTGCCTTGTACTCTGTTTTATCCACTTGATTTTATTCTCCTACCCCCCTCCTTGGAGTGTGATACAAAAAACAGTAGATTAGTCTGGGTCAAATAACACTCGCACCCAACACACATACGCACAGTACACAGTGTGTGTGTAGTACACACTGCTATTTACACCTCTCTCTCATGATTTACGAGGGGAATAATATGTACAGTCCTCAGTTTGCCTGCCCTGTAACCTTTTGGTACTCCACGAACGCATTTATTACTTTTTGAGAGACTCTCGCTAAAGAGGAGTCCTTTATATGTATTGTGAATAAAATGAGAGACAAACAGCAACAACAACAGCAACAACTCGTCTCCATAGATTCTGGTTTCGCCCAAATTTCAATGAGAAACGAGCGTGGAAGCTTGAGAGAAATAAATGAGAAGGAAATGAAAAGGAAAATGAACTAATTACGTAGTCACCTTTTGCTTCTCTCTCTCTCTCTACACAGTTCTACACTGTGTGTACCTGTGTGTGTAGCACACTCAAATTGTAAAATGCACACACACACATGGGACACACGTGCAAACAGCCAATTTTGTAATTAGGTAGGTTAGGTAGTTTCTTTTGAACAATTTTTACAAAACGTTTAAACGTCCAGCGTGCCCAACACACACACACACACAACAGATACACACACACACAAACAGAGGCACACACGAGAGAGAGAGACACTACTTCCTATTCTGCTCTACTCTATCAAATCACTCCATTATTATTGTGATCAAGCTGACTACTTTTTAACACAGTAATTATTCCAATTCTCTCTTTATCTACATTTTTTTCATCCTCAGATTGGAGGATAAGAGAGTCAGAGGGGAGGAGGATAAAGGCGTTGAGTTGGAATCCCCTCTAATCAATTTATAATTGCCAAGAAATAAATATTACAATTAAAGGACGGAGAGTGAGAGTGAATTAAATAATATAGCATTAAGAGAGAGAGAAGTACTTCTATTTTGTATTTATGTAACGTCAAAATAGTGTACATAGTAGTGTGCAAACTGAGTAAATGGACCCAGATCCTCCCCCCTCTTTTTTGTGTGTGTGCACTGCAAAGGAGAGTTTAGAGTAGCAGACAACATGAAGGAGCATCCCGCTTTGATTTATTACAGTCTTTTCCATGTTGATCTGCTCTGCATTCTTTGTTGTAAAAATGATATTTATGATTTGTTTGTTCTGCCATATATACCCCTCCATTCTACCTCTCTCTCCACACACACACGCACACACACACTGGCACTCCTAATGTCTATACTTTGTCCATTTTGTGCATTAGGGAGACCCAGTGAAAAGAGAAGGAAAATAAGAGAGTAGGGATAAAATAACTGAAAAATCTTGTCAACTTTTTGAATTATGATCTCTCTCTGTCCTCTCCACACACACGCGTAGACACACACACATTACATTCTGTAGTTGTATTAATGTAAATTTTTTTTGACGTCTTAAAGGCCCACTTCATGCTGCTCGTGAGAAGTTTGAATTAAAAATTGTGTGTGTCTATACGGAGAGAGAACGTAATGTGCTTTGCACTGTGCACACACGTGGGCTATAATATAATGTGGTTAAATTTCACACACACACACACACACATACGGAACATTGGAGGTCCCTTCGATGAAACAATTTAACGAAAATGGCTTCCCTCTGAGTTATTAATTAAGAATGAAGAGCGGTGAAGGGGAAGGAAGAACAGGGATGAAAAAAGCCCACTGACTTACATTCGTACATCTCTCTCTCTTACTCTCTCTGTGTGTCTCTCCTTGTATCCTGAAACATCATCCATAATATTACTACACACACACAGGGGCGGTTTTGTTTTCTGTGAGAAAATTCGAAGCTGTAATAAGCTGACTGGGGCCCTGCCCTGTCTAATAAAACTGAATTTTACCAAATATTACGGAACAGAGTCACACACACACACACACACAGAACTTCTAGACACACACACTCCCTAATTCGTAACCATCAAAGGTAATCATGATGATTACTTGAGATTACGATTCTTTCTCTCTCTGCACTGCCCTGCTGCTGTTTCTCCTTCTTCTTCTCATTTCTGCGGCTGCTGTTTGATAAAGTTGTATTAATTGAAAGCGAAATTCCTTACATTATCCTATCCCGCCATTTTTAAAATTAATTATGATTACAGATGCAATGTATTACATTGAATGTAATAACGTTACCTATTATGACGAAGGAGAAATGGAGGAAGGTCGAGAAGATGAGAGAATTGTATTTGTCAAACTCTTCACAAATATAATAATTGCATCATAACAATTTCGCTAAAGTCATTACCCACACGATACACACGCACGTCTCTCTCTCCCTCTCTTTTCTCTCTCTCTCTGGCTACTATATTTAAACTTTAAAGCCGCATGATTCAGATTACTCTCTCTCTCCATTTTGATGATGGTCAGAGAAAAAAAGACAAGTACTCTTTTTAAAATAAATGTGCAGGCACACACAGTGTGTGCCTGTGTGGGGGGATGTACACTTGACTTGGATTTACACAAGGTCAATTGGCCATCATTGAATCGCTCTCCCTTGATGACTTTGCGTCTCTCTATCTATCATTCTCACAACTCAACTAGGATGCCTGGGCCGTCGTCTCCTATTATGTAATTCCACACACACACTACACAGTACACACACACACATACACAAGAAGGGGAATTGGAATGGGAGAGGAAGAAAAAAGTATTAGACATCGGTATTCTCCTCGGTCCCCTTGTGACAGGGCATATCAATGTTGGGTCTATTAATCAATTTTGAAACGAAACCAGTCGGCTTTGCCTTGGGTTCTCAGACTGTGGGGGGCTTACCCTTCCTTATTATCCATTATCGATTCCCCTCCTCCTCCTCTTCATCCTCTTAAGACAGAAAGGAACGTCAAACGCTACTCAGGCTCAGCAATCGTATTACAACTACACATTGGAGTTTTAAAACCTTCATACAATAATTTTGTTACCTAATAAGAATCCTATTACCATCATCAATAATCTAGTGTCTAGTTGTAGGACTCTAATCCTCTTCTCCTCCATAAGGGAATATATTATTCTTTATTTTGAATCGCACAACAAAACTTTTCATTGTGGCCTGACTTAATGGAAAAACCTTCTCTCCTTCACAACACAGAATACATCACAGTGTATTTGTACCAATAAAAACACAACTATTCTACAGTGTAGCCCATCAGTGTGTGTGTGTGTATTTTGGCTGGGGGCGCAAAAATATTGTTTTATAATACACAAACTGTATTTATTTAACTAATATTTATGTACACTTAAGAGAGGGGAGGAATGAGTTTTGGGTGTACTTGTACTCTTGTGTTCTTGTGTGTGTGCCTGTGTGTCTGTCCACTTGGGATACATATTATTGAGGTCAAAATTTTCATTTTGAGAGATGAAAACTGTCATTCATGCGCCTCGTAAATCACTCAACCTCCTCTCTCTCTATCTCTTCCCCTCTTAATGTAAAGTGTAATGGTGGAGAGGCGAAAAGTACGAATTACACAATCTCTGCTCTCTCTCGTAATTCTTTATACACAGAATGTTTATATGTTGTCCTTTCGAGACGAGGAATTTAATAACCTTGAGGAGGAGCGGATGATTATTTTTGTATGATTATAAGATAAATAGAGATAACAAGGCGAAGAGACGGAGAGTTCAAAAATCTTGATCCATATTATTCAAATTTTGTACTAGAAACTGTATAATAATTCATGAAACAATTTTATCTCAATGTTACATCTAATAATAATTTTGAACAATCTGTACTCACAAATCTTTTGTGTGCTCAACGCAACGCTGTGGAGTCAAATCAAAAATTAGCCCGCATCCCAAACGATTTTCTGTGTGGACAGAACGGAACGACACACACACAGCTTGTGTAAATAGTAAAGGCATACACAAATAATTAAAAGATGAGACTCAAAAGGCCGTCAGCACAAGAGAGAGAAGTTGAATCATAAATTTCTAATGTCTCTTTATTATTTTAATCTAGTTGTCCATACAGGATTCAGTACAGAATCTTGAATGTGTACTTCTTTTTTTTGTCTTAATTTTTCTTGGAGATGAATTAGATGCGAGCAGCAAAATCTCACACACACAGTAGTACACACACACACATGATTTTACCTCAAATGCAGTAGAATGCAGACACGAAAGAGGAGAGAGAGTAGGACTTTGTTTTCAACGCCGCAAGTAAAAGTTACTTTTTGAAGGGATAATAACTACACAATCTTTGGAAGGAACATTTACATTGTGTGTACCTGAGGAGAGGAAGGGAAGGAAAAACTGTTGTTCCTTTTCCCTCCTTTCGGGGGAATAGGATCAAATAGATAGCTTTTCCTTGTATTTGTTACAGAGAGAGAAGAGAGAAGAGAAGACAAGGAAACAAGATGTAGAGTTAGAAATTTATGTAATCACAGTTATCTAATAATTGTTCTCAAGTTTATCACACACACCATACACAATGAAGAAGCAAGAATTTCCCTGGAGGCCTCCTCCCCTGCAACAACAAAGTAAACAAGAAGAAGTAGGGTAAAACAACTCAAACTATCCTCCGTCTCACACACACACACACACACACATAGGCACACATAGTGTAACTTGAGAGTTTTCAAGGCATTTTAATTCCATATGTGCCCTTCTTCTCTCTCTCTCTCTAGCTCTCAAAAGTCAACTTTCCTCCATATTCCGTGCATAAAATTTATCTAATGAAAATAACGCACCGTTTTCCCCTCCACACCGTACACGTACACACACACACAGACTTGTCGATGGGGCCCCAGCGGGGAGAAATCTATACGATAATACGAAGCAGGGCCAAAAAACTGAAACATTGTAGTAGCATAACTAATAGTGCATGTGTTGTGTGTGTGTGTGTTGTGTAGATCAAAATAAAATGATCAAGTCTGAGTTGACAGCTAAGAGATGTAAGATAGTACCATACACACACACACACACACACACTCTGTACAGGATAGAGTGGTGTGTATCAAAATTGTATAAAATTGTGCTAATGAGTTTCCCCCTAAAGTTTGTGTGTGTCACACTTGGCGTATCTAGTCCTATCGACTCTTTTTTCCGACAGTGACGTGAGTGTGTGGTGAGAGAGTACATAATGTACACACACACATACACACAGGCACACACACAGGAGACACAATGGCGCTCATGATATGATATGAGAGGAAGGAACCGATGGATAAAGAGATAACCCTGTCACTTATTTAGCCTGTCATAAGTCATGGGAAGGAAGGATTGAGAGAAGCAGTAGCCAAAGAGAGATTCGATCCTCGATCGTGAGGCCCACACACAACACAACACAACACACACACACACATAGAAGACATAACGTAGGGTACAACAAAAACAGGAATACACACAGAGGAAAAGTCAGTCTGAAGCTAAAATCCATTAGGCTAATTAAAATAACCAGAAACGGAGGGGAGAGAGAAAGAGAGGGAGGAAAGAAGGACACAAAACCTCAAAAGCTTACAGCTCTTCATGTACTTACATTACGGAGGAAGAGGGAGGAGGAGAGCACGGATTAGACCATGATTATGGATCCATGCCACATACAGAGCGTTTTCTCTCCTCCTCCCATCCCAGTATATAATATTGTGCTGTGTGTGTTTCGCACTATCAAAGAAAATTGTTCAATGGCAGACAGCGTCAACGTTGCAGGATGGGGGGTGGTGGTTTTCAAAATAAAAGTTAATGGAAAGCCGAGACCCAAAGTGAGGCAGAGGCAGGTTTTCTTATCATTTCCGAGTCGTTTCGTGAGGTTCGAAAGGGAGATTTGATGATGATGTATCAAGAAGATCCAGATTAGGATAGGATTTCAGTGTAGAAATATCAACTACAACTGTACACACGCGTACATGTACATACACAATAGTCGTGGACGAGGAGGAGACAATGTCAGTTGTTTGGTTGACCTCTTTGTAGTTTCCTATTTGCCACTAACATAAACACACACACACGCAGAGAGAGAAACAGAGACAGAGAGAGAGAGAGAGAAACAGCATGAAATGAATCGAGACATAAAGAGTACAAAAAATGAATTTTACAACTGTATAATAATATTTATTTCGCTTACCTAATAATTAAAAATTAATGGACATTGTACTGTCTGTTATTATTGCGAATTGTTACGACTACTCCTTCCTCTCTTTACTGGTTTCTCTCCTCCTTGTCAACGAAAATCATCAGAAAGTCGGCTGGTCGTCCCTCAATTGAAAAATCCTGACGAAGCGAATCTACGAAGGAGAGAAAAAAAATTCGCAAAATAAAAAACGTCGTAAAAATGTTTTTTTATATTGTGTATTGTATCAATCCCCCCATGACTCCTCCGTTCTCTCTCTCTCTCCGTGTGTGTGTCTTCCGTTTTACGATCTAAACTGTATCACACAAAGTACAGTCCATTAAACACACACACACACATTAACACACACTCGACGGGATTTGACATCCATAATAAAATTCCGATGAATAAATAATCAAAAATGTAATACAATGTGATTGTATGCTTTAGTGTAGAGATGAAATGACTTTTTTGGTGTTTCAGTTTCATTTTCAAAGTCATAAAAAAGTTCTCCCCTCCCCCTCTCCTCCTTATTTATTGGGCGATGAGCGACTCTCAAAAACTACCTTTAATAACTGTTGTTACATGGCAAATACCATCAAAAACTCGATAATGATGGAGTAATGTTCAATTCATCTTTGTGTATCACAATCTTTTGTGATATTCTCTCTCTCTTTCTGTGTGTGTGTGTGTATTTCACTACGATATTACTGTAGGAGGGTAGGACAAGGTAGGGTTTTGAAGGTTGTTGAAAAATTGTTTATCAAAAAATTATTTTATTGTAGTGGCAGTAAATTACAATTTTTTTTATTGAAAAAAGAGGCGACTACGCGATCGAGGACTGACCGCGTCAAACTTTTCTTCTCTCCCTTCGAGTCTTTGACAGTTTTGGACCGTTAAAGAAGGATGTAAGAAGAAAAAAGTCAATCAAAATATTGTTATTGCTATCTCCTATTGAGAATTGGGAATTCAATTGTTAAATCATTAAAAAAAACAATTTTTTAAAAAAGGTAATGTACTTTGATAGAGTATGTAGCAGTCTAGAGTCATAATATTATGTATTGTCGCGATTGTTATTAAGTTTGAGCATAATAAAGAAATAAATTGTACCGTGTGTGTGTGTCTCTCTCTTCTCTCTCTCTTCCGTCAGTCTCTCTCTCCACCTTTTACTCTTGGAAATTAATTACCTCGTATATTACTCCATGGTATTTTTATTTGCTATGTGAAATCATAAAATGTAATAGCGTAATCATGAAATGAATCCTGGGCTCTTTGGCATGGTTAGTCAATTTTTTTTAATAACAAAAATATATTCTAGATCATCTACTTGTTTGTGCTCCAGTTGAATGGTGTGTGTGTGTGTGTGTGTACATGTACTGTATGTAGTAAGGTAGTGGAGGTATGTGTATTGAAAAAAGTGGATGAACAACCTTTTAAAAAGATTAGCATATGAATTTAAAGGGAGGGATGACTTATATACTCTCTAATATTTACAAAGCCTCCTCCTTCCTCCTCCTTTTATACAGTACGATGTATACATATACAGTAATAATCTTTATAAAAGAGTAAACCAATTTGCAGAGATTGCCGATTGCAATTTTAAAAATCTCAAATGTATGCAATTTCCACCTGATAAAGATGTTTTATTTGTTGTTGTCAAAAAAAATCAAACAACACACACACACACACACACACACAACTATTCGTATATACTTCAGAGTATATTATTCCCGAGCACCGTGTGTGTGTGGACTACATGGTCGTAGACCTGGAAACACAAGACACACACAGGAGAGAGAGAGAGAAGGACGGATGAGAAGAGTGAAATTCGAAAAACCTGTAATTCATAAAGGGATTAAGTTAAGATGGAACGATAAAAATGAGAGCGGTGACTACTAGTCATACAAAGGAGTCGAATCGCATCGCGAATATCTTTGTCATGTACAAAAAAACATTTTTTTTCCTCCTTGTTTATTACTTTATTTGCTATCTGGTACTACTTCATACTTCGATACACTTCTTCTGATCAGTGATCGAAAGCCATCATCGGCTTTCAACTTTTTTTCCTTGTCCCTTCTCCCTTCTTACTATTAATTCGCATTGTTGTTGCGATTGTGAGTTTATACGACCTCACCCCTCATCTTCATCCTTCTCTCTCTCTGATAATCCTATTAATTAGCTAATCTCTTGTCCATGTAGTATATAATCCGCGAGTTGAGGCCAATGCTGACGCAACAATATCTTGAACGATGCGATGCAGCGAGGGAAAATGATCTGTACATAAAGTAAGAAATGGAACGTAAAATAATAGTAAGGAAAAATGGTGATAATCCTCTAAATCATATTACCCTACATTCCCCCTTCGTATTATTTATTATTGCACTACAGTCAATAAGGAAATTAGACTGAGTACAACAACATCCCAACAATATTAGGACGATGTGGCTGAGATTTTGTACTGTAATATTGAATCTTCGACCTTTTTGATCCTTCTAATCATACCATATTACTATTACACTTGTGTGTGTGTGTGTATTGGATAATAGAAATCGTGAATCATGGAAGTGGAACGAGAAGATGAAAATGTTGAGTCTGCAAAAAAGAAAAATATCCGTTGTTGTTGTTACTTATCGGTTACCCCACACACACGCAGAACCTTCTTCTCAAGAAGAATCTCTTTTGTTGAATAGTACGATAAATGTTGAGAAATATGGAGCAATAAAAAAACGTTCAAAAAATTTAATATCCATTACATCCTCACAAAAGAAGTTGGAAAGAGAGAGGATGATGTTATATTTTCGATAATAATATATTACGTTATCGGTGGTTAATGTCAACAAGAGAGAGAGAGAGTTCTTTTGAAATGGAGAGTATTCTTCATAGTATTTTTGAGACGGAGAGGAAGCCTTAACTCAATTCAATCCATTTTGAAAAGCTACGTTTCTCCGTTCAGATAAAAGAAGCTTACAGAACTGTAAGTAAGAAGGAGAGATGAAGATGGAGAAGGATCGTGGAGGGTGTTGTATTCTTGTATACTTTACGCTAAGGCCACGACCAACCCGAATATCGGTTTCAGGTTCTTCTTCTCACTCCTTCCTTCTATTTGTATTTGTATTGAGTTGAAGTATTATAGCATGGGTCAGTCAGTGTGCAACGTTCGAACATGATTCTTCACTTACTTCTACCCTCCTTCCTTTCCCTTTCACTTCTTTATCCATTGCTATTACCTAACCTCGGATCCAAGTACACACACACACACTGTACATATATATACTTGTAAGTATACATCTCCTTTTCATTTCTCCTCCCGTCTTCCTTCACTCTCATCTCCCCCTCTTCCTGTCCTCAACAATCTCACTCTCTTTCTCCCCCCGACTTTTTTACTTACTCTATTCCTTTACCCTAAGTACTAACTCTCGTGTGGAGTATCATACGTTACTAGTGTCTCAGTTCTTGTTCAGCAAAATTCTCCCAGTACGTACGTACCTAGTCTACTTCTATCTGAACTTGAGAAAGTGGAAGATGGGCCGCACACATCGGAGAGAGCGAGAGATAACACCCGCCGTCTGCATCGTCCTCACTCTGGATGATATGCACGAAATCTTGCCTTTATTACATACCGGGTAAAATAGGGAAGTGTACTCACCGGATTGGGATGCGGGAGTGGCTGCGACCAGGATAGTAAATACGATGTAGTAGTGTAGTACGATGCAAACTGGAAAGAGAGAAGAAAAAAAAAGTTGGTCCGATGTCATTGAATGCACTTGAAAGTTTACAAGTAGTTCTATCCATGTCTTATCTTATCTGTCCACCATTACAGTCTTAGGTATACATTTTGGTGGTGATATTTTATGTAGCAAAATGTTATATCTTGATGGGGGTTGGTTGTGTTGAGAAGAGGAGTCATACCTTTATATACAATAAAAAATAGTAGTACAACCTTACCTTCTCTCTCTCTCTAGTTTTCCCAAGATTTATACATCAAGGCTTCCCCTGGGAGTTTAGAAAGACAAGTCGAAATTGTACCAAGACCATGGAATGCCCATGTCGACCACACTCTCACTCTTTTACACGGGAAAATCCCATATGACCTGGACGACACAAACTACATCACACCGAAACCAGGAGCCAGGAGGAGGGAAACGAGACGTGTGTGTCTTTTCCCAGGTTCAAAATAACGAAACCGGAAAAAACGAGAATAACTATGTCACTTTTATTGAATTATCCACAAACCACGAGGAGAAAAAAAACGGGTACTTTTCTGATTGACTCATATTTACTCAATTTGTCGGACCAATTTTCAAAAAATAGCGGGACAAAAAAATTGAGGGAAAGTTTGAAAATGGGCTGAGGTCAGTGATCTTTGAAAAGAGATCAGTAGTCTTAGTATCTAGTCACAGTATTTTTAACCTCACCCGCCGCGGGGGCGAATGAAAAATAGGCGGGAGGTGTCAAAAAATACATATATATAAAAACAAACATTTTCTCCAGCCTCCGTGTCCTGGTATGCGACAAGGAAATGATCCTGATCGCCTGTCAACCCAAAAGCAAATCTGTTTTTTTTTCTGCCCATCTTCGGAATGTTTTTCCTCTTCTGTTCCCATTTTCCTTCCCATAAAAATTCCCGATCTCTTCAAATTCTTCCATCCAGAGAGAAGACGAAGAAGAAGACGAAGAATTTTCACAGACGACACTTTTCTCATGTATTTTCCCTGACGACAGTAAATGGATACAAGTTTAGCCCAGTTTTTATTCTCATTTTATACCCACACACACGCACACACATACCACGAGATACGATGAAATGTGTGGAGCCATAAAAAACGGGATACGGGATGTGTGATGAATTGTGTGTGAAAATTTCGGTGGGTGTTGGTGATACCCGAGTTTTCAATACACATTCACACCCGTCTGGATAAAGAGAGACAGGGAGAGAGAGAGAGAGAAAACTTGTGGCCTCATCTCCTCCGAACTTAACCCCTTGTCACAAACAAATCGGATTTATCGGGGTTAAACCTTTGGCTGGCTGGGTACTTGAATCGACAGTTGAAAACGAAAAAAAAAAACTTGCCAGGCAAACATTCTTTATTTATATTTATTGATGTATTCACACAGCGACAAGTTGGACAAGTTGATTTTGATGAGATTGCACACACACACATATTTTCCAAATCCCCCTCTCAACACACATGTAAACACCCATTCCTACACACAGTCGAACACACACGCGCTCATATTGTAATGGATGAGTATAAAAAACTTTTTCCCCGACAACTCTCCGCATTTTTCTCACCAGTGCAAATGCTTTTCCAGAAAAAGACGCCTTTTCAATGAATATACAAAAAAGGAATATTTGATCATTCGCGCTTTTTCTCCCTTTACTGAAAAAATGCCACAATTGTGATTTCCAAAAATTAATTTCCCGTGATTTCTCAACTTTTGCCTCCTCCACCCGTATTCCTCGTGAATATTCCTTGTCATCCCCTTCAAACCGACACACACACGCACACACACTCCTTGTTGTCATTGTCATCATCCTTTCGTCATCACCCATTGGAATTGAGAATGTGCTTGAGTCTGGAGGAGGAAGAAAAAAAAAGAGCATTCCATCCTCCTCCAGGCTTTCGTCTTCATGTCGAAAAAGAAAAGCCATCGTCTCCTCCCGACCTCTCTCTCTCTCCTCTTCATCCCGTGTCTTCCTTTTCCTCGTCTCCAGGTTTGACACTGATAAATCTCAAACAATTTTCTACTCGTCGTGTCAGCAGGAGTTTGAAAAAAAAGAGAGAGTGGAGAGTGTGAGTGTGTGTTACCCGTACCCTTTTTTTCCCGTTCTCCGTGTAATCGTCTATATTACTATACTATGCACAATCCCACACACACCACCCTCCTCTCAGTATCTATCCATTATTGTCCCCATTCCAGAGAAATTGTACTCTCCTTTTTTTACCCGCGGGGAGAGAGTACAACCCGGCCGAAATCCAGAGGTACTCTACACTCTACTGTAGCATCTCTCTACTGTAAAATAGTACATTAAGTGTGGAGAGGGGCAACTTATTTTAAAAAAAGTTGATGGCCACTTCCAGCAACATAAACTAAGTAATATTGTTATTTCCTCTCTCCATGTTCAACTTGTGCATTACTCCATTTTTTCCATCCTGTTTAATCTCAAAGTCTCTCTTCCTCCTGTCCGCACAAATTGCATCATCGACCGCAAGAGAGGGAGAGTGACCCCTTATCTAATGACACGAGTGTCAGATATGCCCTGTGATAAGGGGGAGTCTACCCTAGTTCAACCATGCATAGCTAATACACACCGTATTTACGAGCATAAAAGACCAGGCTCGGTCTGGATTCTAAAATTCAACGAGCAACACACTTTTGCAAATTAGGTAAGGAATTTTTGAAGGGGAAACTGGAAAAAGTACTGGAAAACTGTATAAAGATTGGGGCAACAAAAATTTCATTCAATTTGACAAAAAAATTCAAGGAAAAGGTTGCTGGATTATTCTGAATATTATTCAAATGAATTTTTACTCGAGTGATTGTATCCTTTGACCTTCAAGGGTCATTACTTTAATAAGGAGACCGCTACAGTTCACTTGGGTATTTAACTTAATTTAAATTTAAAACGACAACTCTCAAATGGAATCTGGTCCAACTGTTCCCACCTGTACAGAAAAACTACTCAACCGGCGTTCAAGTCCAACAAATTTCAAATGACAGTGAGTGTCACCAATTTCAACCTTAAGCATTGAAACACTGTTCAAACTAGCCCAACAATATTTCTTACAAATTTTCAGTCGTATTTCAAAAGATAATCCATCATTTATTATAAATCCTTTTTATCCTCACATTTTTTGAAACTCTAATTTAACAACTTCCTCTATCTAATTAGCACCTCTCGTGCATGATTCAAAATTTGCAAATAAGTTCGACAGGTTTCCAGCCAAACTAAACAAATTTTCCAAAATCATCGCCCACGAACTTTCTAGAGAACAACCGGGTGATCCTAACAAGGAACACGGTACCCGGTATGCACTCTGTAGAAAAGGGGTGGGTTGAATTTTGATTGGATTTGATTGTGAAAATGAGTAATTTTAAATTTTCTCCCCCACACACAGTTCATCATCTACATAATAAACCCTCTTGTGTACGTCCACCCTCATAAATGTGTATTAATGCATGCATAATGTGTGTATGACATCCAGGATGATGATTTACTCCTCCTCAAAATTATTATTATTAATGATTAAGGGTTGAGTGCTCCTTCCCTCCATCCCCACACAAACACACACCAGAATCCCAGCCCAGAATTACCCGTGATCTTTGATCATGATCAGCACAAATACAGGACAACGTGGACGCACACACAGTGTGTGTGCGTCCCTGATGTTAACCACAACAACAAGCCACCCTCCGCACTTCCTCCAGCCAGAACAGCCCTATAAAAATATAATAACAAAAGCCAGCATTTCAACCCCCCATTCTCTCCAGTCCTCCACAGTTCCAAAAAGCCAAGTCTCTCGTTCGGTCCACTGCACACCGAAACATCCCCTCTTCGGATTCCACGGTGCGGGAAGGAACGCTGACTTTAATACATCTCATAATAATTTCTACGTCCCTATAAACTTCTAATTAATTGCTTAATATGGGCGACTCGAGAGAGAGAGCCACACACACACAGACACACACAGGGAAAAGACACATGGGCAATAATACCATTATCTATGATGCCACGAGCAATTATGACTCTTCCTCCTCCCCAAAACTGACTGCACTGCATACTAACCAGCCTTTCAGCTTCTCTTGCTTTATTATTTTGCATAAATTTCATTCCCCCTCTCCCTCTCCCTGCGTGTGTGTGTGTCCCGGCCCAACCAGACCAACATTAAATACAACAATATCAAAACACGGAAGATGTAAGCCGGAACTTCCCATTTTCCATCTCGAATCATCGCAAGCCAAAAATCTTTGCTATTTCCTATTCACAATTTTTCCGTTTTTTTGTCCAAAAATCCGTTTTCTTTATATTTACATCCAAAAAAATGGGTCAGTTTGTTTTCCTCTCCTTATATTATCTTTGTATCCATTACGTCGAATACATGTACAATTTTGATGAAGAGAAATGATGACGTATTCAAAAAAGACGTACTTTCTCTCTCTCTCACACACACACCCTCCCACATCTTCACACTCTCCAGTTTATGATGATCTACTGCAGATTTGAAATCCCACATGTCCTCACTTTCTCTTAGCATAGCAGCATAGCATGTGTAGTTTGTAGTGAAGGAGTGGGAATACAAATTCTTTTTTCAAAAAAAATATCCAAAAAATCCTTCTTCCGAGTGAGAGGAAAAAAACAGGGAAAATCTTGCATTTTCTCTCTTCCATTTTTTGCTCCTTTCGTCGTCGTAGTCTGGCTTGGCTATGGCTGGAGCATTGGTCCTCGTAAATAAAATTCAAAATAATAAAAATTCACAGATGCATTTGACTCAAGACTTTTCCACCATCTTTCCCTCTCTTTATTTACCGCCACCCTCCCTCCCCGTATGTATATTTGGTGTGTGTGTATGTGTGTGTCTTCATGGAGGACAAGATTTTCCTTAAAAAATTTGACTGTCAAATGTCACGATCAACTTACATTGTATATTATTGCATAGTCACATTAGTCTTTCCACACACACACACACACACCCTCAACGTCGGGGGGGGGACGTTTAATGCCAGGGTTTGAAAAATTCTGAAAAAAGGTGAAAGTCACGGTATACTGGAGCGGAGGGGAAGAATTTGATTTTTTGAAAAAATATTTTTCGGAGAAGAACCCGGCTTTTTTTCTGTTCTGTTTCAATGGTGGAGGGGTTAGGATATGAGAAACCAAGTCAAAGTCAAATTTCCGAACTGTACTATCAATAACTGGAGTGTAAAGAAAAGAGGGAGAGAAGAAGAAGGGGGAAAAATTCGAACGTCTTTCTTCTCTGGAGAGAGAGAGAGAAAGAGAGAGAGAGACTGACTCTCGGGGTTTTTTTAGTGAGGGGAGGGAAAATAATAAATTATCCGAATTACAGTCGTTTTTCGGGGGAATTGGAGCCAGAGAGAAGGAGGAAGAGGTGGGAGTCGTACGTGCCATTTGAGAATATGAGTAGATAATATCCTCCCGCTCTATACCATTATCATATAAACAGAAGAAGACAGGAGGAGGAGGAGGCGGGGGAGGAAAAAAGGAAACCATATTTGGATACTGAAGTAAAGTAAGGGAAAAACGGGCTCTTCCTTCCTCTTTTTCTTAGGGAGAGAGAGATGCACACAGAAAGAGAGCTTAAGTATGAATGGAGGGAGGGGATGGAGGAGACGGAGTGAGAGAGAAAGAGGAATATTCAAATTTCACATTTATTTTATGATCCCAACCCTCCTTCTCCTCCTCTTCCCTCCCTCCCTCCCTCCTCCGCTTCCTCCCCTGTCCTACAATAATTTAAATTAATTCACTCAACCCTACACGACACACACACTACACATACACACAGAGAAAGAGAGAAAAGTCTGTTTACACTGGAATTCCGGGCTGTCACAATTAAAATTTTGAGGGAGGAATTTAAAACTTTATCTCCTTTTAAAAATGTTAATGTCTGTACAGCTACAGCTACAAGAGCTCGAAACATGTCCATTTGTCTCCAACTTTCCCTTTCCTTCGCAAAAAGAGAGACTGAATTTTAGAAATATTCCGGGGAATAAAATACGGAGATTTTTCCCTGTTTGTAAAATCATAACAAAAGTTGGAAGTGGAACGGGAATTTTTGAACTTTTTTGGTGTTTAATAGCTAAAGAACTGATATTTCCCTTATTTTTTCCTTTTTGCTTCGAAATTCTCTATCTGACTGAAGAGAGGAAAATAAACGAGATTGCACTCTTTCCTCCTCCTCCTCCATTTTATGTTTGAACACAATGAGAAAAAATAAATGTGAATTTTTGAGGTTTAATATTTCACGGGGGAGAATATGGGGGAGAAAAAGATGATGATGTTGATAATGACAGCTATTGCCACAGAGATGAAGAAGACCATGGGGAAAAAGGGGGGGGGGGGTCTTAATATCCGAAAAAAACCCACTCGGTTTTTCCACTGTCTTTCCATATTACAGCCTCTTTTTTTCCCTTTACATTTGGCTCCACTGAAATGCAGAAGAAGAAGACGAAGAAAACTTGCATGATGAATGATTACTCCATTTCTTCTCCCATCTTTTCATTCACATTTATCTGACTGTCTCTCTTTCAGCAGTCTCTTTCATTTCCCAAAAATAAATTCCATTTTTTCCCAAATCTGCCATTTTAATTAAGAAATACAATAATCCTTTTCAATTTCCCATTGAAAATTCCACAACTGAATACTGAACAGATTTTCATGTACGCCGATATCCTTGGGCCGCACACAGAAAAGAGGGAAAAGTGTCCACTGCTTACTGGAAAAAAACTCAATAAATCAAAGCTGGGGAGAACAATTGATCTTTGGACAGTCACAAAGCACACACACACACGCAGAGAGAGAGAGAGATAGAAAAAAAGAGAAAGTCACCGTGAATTATATTTTTGGCCATCCCTCCACACATACACACACACAGTCCCAATTCCACCCCCCATAAATCTTGTGGTTGTTGTTTTTTTATTTGTCCACAGTACAGAATCCGAGATTTTCATTTCAGATGTGACCAAAGCCAATTCTCCTTTTGCTATGCTATGCTATGCAGAGGGGAGGGAAGAGGGACCCTGGAAAAAAGGCCTGGCCACTTCCATTGTTTATATTTTCATGTTCTCCTCCATGGCTAACTGTGTTTGTGTGAGGATAATGCTGGAAATTAATGTGAAGGCACGTTTAATGAACACACACAACAACAATCCTCTCTTCTCATGACACACACATCTCCACAGAGAGAGAGAGAGTGAGATGTGTTGGATTGTGATGTGTGCCAGGGAAAATGGACTTTGTACCCCCCTCCCCTTTTTTTGTTTTATTTTATTGTCATTCCACAACTCAGCAAACCACGAAGATAAAAATTACCAGGAAAAAAGAACCGGGAAGAGGAGAGGAGTGGAAAGAATCCTCTTTTGCCATTTTTCACCATTTGCCTTTCTATCCTTTTTTTCTTCTGGTTTTCTCCGAGAATTCGGGATGCAATGGGGGATGGCGGGCTCCAATCCAGCCAGTGTGTTAGTGCATAAAAATGTCAAGCGAGTGACAAATGTGCATTGCAGCAGCATGTGGATTTTTCTCTCCCCTCTTCCTTCCTTTTGGAGGAGACGGGTAGAATCGGAGAGTTCTTGACTCCCACACCCACACACACACACGGCGAGAGCGAAACATGAAATGAAACATTTGGAGTGTAGTCCCTGGAATACTAATTTTTTCTCTATTCCACAGCCCCCGAAAAAGAAAGGGAGAAAGTGAGACAGCGGGATAGTCCGGGTAACAGGCAGGAGGAGAAGAGAGGAAGTGGGTAATTATTACACGTAATCAGGTGGGATTTTTTGAAATTAAACTCCAACTATTAGTGTTCTTAACTTCTAATTTTTACCTGTAAATTACCACTGTTTTTATATCAATGACTGACGGAAAAAAGCGGCTTTTTTCAAAATCGAAAGTCAGATGGACAGAGCCTGGGTTTTGTTTCTGTTTCACAATCCGGTTTTTTGAAAGGGTCAAGGATTTTCCGAGTACATTCCCTCTAGTAGTAAAAAGCCCTTCTCTTTCTTACCCTCTCTTTGTGTGTGTGTGTACTTGGAGGGAAGGGTAAAAGTAAAAGGATTTGAAGGGAAGGAAGGGATCGGGCAGAGGGAGAAAGAGAGGCTGGGATTTTGTAAAAGAAAAGGAGATTAGGAAATATCCGGGTGTTCCTGTTCCCAAACCAGCTCAAGCTTTGTCTGTCTGTCTCTAATCTTTTTTGCCTTTTGAGATACACACACACACTAGAGAAAGAGAGCGAGGGAGAGTGGGAGAGACAACAAATAGGAGAGCAACATTCACCCAAAGAACAAGAAGATCAAAAGAAGAAAATGAGGATTATTTGCATTGATGATTGGACAACCTACTGGCTTGTCCGTCTTTCCCTCTCCCTCGGATTTTTTGGGGTCCGACATGAAAAGCCAGGAAAGCACGAGAGAGAAAGATTCTTAAATTTAAAGGGGGAAGAGCAGCGGGAAGGCACAAAGTTTGCTTTAAATAATTAATACACAGTGTCTATGTAAATTGTGCTATAAAATTTGGGGAAAAACTGATGGAATTTTTGAATCGTCGAAAAAAACTCCATTACAACACACACGCACACACACGCTCCTATGTATATCTTTCTCTTCTCAACTACCCTCCAGTTTTTGTACTTTTTTAGAGGGAGACAGAAAGATGGAAAGAGAGAGAGGAGAAAGGACTGTCTGGGGTGCACCAGTTCATTCATAATGTAGACCTCGTCTTGTTCGTCCTCCGTGTGTGTGTATGTCTAGCTCTAGCGTGTGTGTGTCTAGTATTCTAGCAGGACTGTCTATGTGAAGCTTTACTCAAATGACATCATTTCTCCAGGAAAAGAAGAATTTATGCTCTTCAACCCTCTCTCTCTCTTTCTCTTTCCCCCGCTTTTCACTCTTTTTTAAAAAGATGTACACACATTTAAATTTCCCTCTCTCTCTAAAAAATGCATGGCATTTTTAAAACTGACTTTATTACTTCTCCTCCTCTCCATTTTCAACAATCCAAAAAGACGAGAGGGAAGGACCCCAAACAAGAAATTCCTTGTTTTCTCCACTTTCTCCACACAAACAAGTCAGACGCGTACATTAGATAACCCTGGTCTTCCAGCCACACTTCGAGTCTCATTGAACCCAAGTCCCCGTTTTCTAGGGAAATTCTACGGTAGTCGTGTGTGATCACACACACAAATTTCAGGACTGACAGTCAGTCTTCGCAGTCAGAATTATTCGGGATTTTGGGAGCGATTTGAATTTAAAAATTTACACAAAAAATTCACTTTTTAAAAAAAAAAAACGGACGGTGCACAGGCACAGCGGATAGGATGAAATTTTATGATGTGTTCAAATTTTCCTTTTTATCCTTTACGTAATTTACCCTCCAAATGGACGGTCATGTCATCCCCCTCTTTCCTTTCTCCACTGCCACTGCAATGCACCGTGAGAAATAATTCATTTCTCCCCGTCAAATAAAAATTCCCCCGTTCACAAGCCTTTAACCTTGTTGCCCCTGATAAGGGAGGATAAGGAGGAGGATCGGGATTCACGTGGAAGGGTTCGAGATGAAGAATTCCCCGGCATCCGGGTAACATCGCCTGTGTAGAACTAACACTTGCAGGGAGAAAAGGAGGCACGCGGATCACCGGGTGAGAATAATAAAGTGGAGCTGTCGATTCCCCTCTTCTCCTCCCTCCTCCTCCTCTTAAAAGAAGTGAGCTCAACAGTCACTTGTGTTTTTAACAAAATTTTGAAAAAGAACAGTTCCATTTGGGGTTCCCCTACCAAAATTTTCAGCACATCATAATTCATGAGGGTTTGAATTCTTCCCTGTTTATGATGAAAAAAAAATTGTAGCATCTTGTGCTTCTGCCAATCCTATTTCCATTTACCCTCTTCTTCCCTAAAAGAGGGAAGGACGGCCTAATCTAATATATAAATAATACTATGTATTAAAAAATGGGGGGAGGACGATGAAGGAAGGAAGGAGAGATTTATGTTTTCGATGGATCCTTTTTTTTTCCCTCCTCCGTCCAATTCTCTCGCTCACTCAATCTTCCCATATGATTCTCTTCTTCCTTTTTACTCTAAAGGTGAAGGTCCATCAATCCTGCAATGCACTTCCGATTTCTCCTCTCTTCTCCTCCTCTCCTCCTTACCCGATTTTTTTCCGTCTCCTCCGAAATCTTCAACTTTCCTCCCCTCCCTTTTGTCATTAACCATTTTTTAATTTTACCTCCTGTCCTCCTCTCTCGAAAATTTCAAATTGTCCAGTTCGAAATAAAAGGATCATTTAAAAATGACAATTACACTCCACAGTATGTGCGTGCGCGTGTGTGTGCACTCCAGTCCACTTTACATTGATTGTGTCACTACAGAAAAGGCGTGAGGCCAAGAGAGCACACTTTTGTGTGAATGACACAATTAAAGAACCATTAAATTCTTATTGAATAGAATTTATCGACTCTCTCTCTCCCCCTCCCTGTATATATGTGTGTGTGTGTTCGGGGGTTCCTATTGTCAGTCTAAACCATTCATAATTTTTAAACCGTCCTCTTAATTGTATTATGGGATTGAATGTGGCTGGTAGCAAAGAGAGAGACTGTGTGATTACTAAATGGAATTAACAATAAGTGGAACCTTTTTTCACGCCCTCCACACACACACACTCTTTCTCTCTATTTATACAGTGAGGACAATTAGACATTGTATTGTGCACCCGTTCCCTTTTGCCCTCGTTCAGTTTTGCCTTCAACCCTGGAAAAATGAAGTGGAACGAGAGAGAGAGACACTCTCAGGAACTCTGTTGATCTTTTTTATTAATTACACTAGAAACCTTTTCCCCTCATCCGAGTTGACTCATAATATGGCCTTCCCTTTCCCTCTCTTTTTCCCCCTGTCTTTTCTCCTGACACAAAACAGGAGAGGGAATAAAGGGGTGAGAGGAAAGAGCACCACATGCCATCCCAAAAATGGGGTGTCTTCTCAACAATACGGAGAAAAAGTCCCTAATTTGCACTCCACCGAAATTCTCCATTCCATTGTAACTGTATGCTACACACACACACAATCCTAGTGTATTACAGTACTACCTAGTGTGTGTCGTGTGTGTGTGTGTTACAGTAGGAGAGAGTGTGTGTGTGTGAATTGACTCAAATTCAATTTCCCCTAATTGACTTTTTCTTCCCTCAAATTTCCCGCCATTTCCTCCCTTATTTTATTTTATTGCTCACATTTGATCCCCCTTGGCCGTCATGGCCCTAGCCCTTCCCTTCCTCTGGCCTCTTCCCTGCAAATGACAGAGTCAAAATTGCGGAGGAATCTTATACAAAATTCAGTTAAATGGTCTAGCGGAAGAGAGAGAGACACGTGCTGCTCAGCACCTTTAAATCACCATGGAGACCCTCCTGTCATTACCCACCCGTGTGTGTCTTGTCTTGTCTGGCAATTTCTAAATTATTGACACCCTGACCCCCCGTCATCTCGTTGTCCGGGAACTTTCGTCTTGTATTATTGAGTGTCTCTCTGACTGCCACATTTACTGTAGACAGTAGACACAGCCAGTCTGTAAAATAAACCGGGGAATTTTCTCTGGAGAAATCTTGACTACATATTTTTTTGAATTTTCCCCCTCTCCCCAGAAAATTCCTATTGTTTTTTTTGAATTGCACTGGAAAAGGGCTCCTTTAATCAGGATCCCTTTGGATAGGAATTGACTGGGAAATTTGTTTAGAAGACAAGAGAGAGAAAGAGAGGAGAAAGTATGGAGGAAATTGATCAAGAATTGGAGACGAGAGCAAATTTGATCAACTCAGCGGCTTCTCCATTTTTTCATAGCTTTACTCGTACTCTGCGATGGTCTGTGTATTCCATTGGCATTGAGAAAATAAAGAGGGAAATTGGTCCTATGAACTACCTTGAATTTCTAGGAGGATGAGATGAGAAAAAGGGAGAGAGCGTGTGTGTGTGGTGTATGAATAGATGAAAAGAAAATTGAACGCTCTCTTCTCTATTTTTTCGTGGGTGTGTGTGTGTGTGTGGAGGAGAAGAAGAGAGAGGGAAAGAGAGAGGCGGACGACGGGTGCCTTTTCAGTCAGTTTGATGGGCGGGGAGGGAGAAAGGAGAAACGGGTTTTTTCCTCCTCTTTTCACCGTGGCATAATCAACCGATAAAAAATTGAAACGGCTTCTTCTCCCATCTTCCCAACTCCCATGCACTCACTCATACACAATTGTATGGGGATGTGTGTGTGTGTGCGTGTGTGTGGAAGGGTGTGGAGAGAAGAGTATTACAGGAGGAAGACGGGCTCAATTGATTGGCTGGATTAAGGCGGAAATTACTACAATATTTCAAGTACAACTTTCACTCAGTGAAAATAAACAAAGAAATCTCATACTTTATTCCCTTCTCCTCCTTTTCGGTACTTCTCTCTCTCTCTCTCTCTCTCTCTCTCTCTCTCTAGAGTCTCAAAATGAAAACTTTTTTATCCGACTGTTTTTTATTAACACACACACACAGAGAAAGAGAGGATTGAAAGGACACATTTGTAGGCTAGAAATTCTTGTCTTAATTACATTGGATCACGTGATGAAAGGATTTGAATTTTTTGGCGGCTGGCCACTACTTCGGAGGAAGTGAATTGAAACGTTTTTCAACCGTTGAAAGCTTTCACTTTCACTCTGCAGGCCGACACAGAGTCGTGAAGATACCCGGCACTCGGGTTTTACTGGAAACCTAGACCGTTTTTATGCTATTCTGGAATGGCCCTTTCTGTCTCTCTCCAACTAATGTCAATAATTTTACATATGAGCAAATAAGTCTCTCCCTTCTGAACGTCCCTACGATAATCCACAAGACACGCACACGCACACACACAAAGAATTTGAAATAGAAATAGTAAAAATTCCAGTTGTCTCTCTCTCTCTTATATTCAATTTAGTAAAAAATGTTCTTTTTTTCTCATTTGTTCCTCAGTCATTTCTCCCTCTTCTCCCTTCCCCTCACACACACGCACACACAGAGCCAGAATGTGGGATCGTTTTGAAGGATAATTTAAACGTGAGCACGTGTCCGTTATGATGATATTCTCCCGCTTTCTCCAAACTGTAAGTACCCCCTCCCCCTTTTCTCTCTCTCTCTCTTTTCTCCAGAGTCAAAAGGGAAATAAGGAGAGAGAGTTAAAAAAAGAAAGTCACGTATTGAGCAGATGCCTTTGTCTCTCAACAGTGGAGATGCACACACACACACACGCAAGAAGGGAGGGAGAGAGAGAATTCTTTGAGTTTTTCAAAAAATGAGGTGATTCATGATAAAATATTAGTCTTCCTACTTTACATTCAGGGGGAAGAGAGCGGGAATATTGTTTTTTTCCACCCTCTACTCTCCCCACTCCTTTCTCTCTTTCTCTTACCCGGGTAAGGCAAACGCTCCTCTCACCACGTGTTTCATAACTCATACGCTAAACACTCACTCCTTCACTTTAAGCCTCTCCTTCCCTCCTCCTTAATAGTCTTCACCATTGGATTGTGCATTGTGTGTTTGTGAAAAGAGAGGAGCTTTTTTGTTTTTAAAACCGGGGTTCTGCCGACTCTCAGAGTGGAAGGCGGGTATCAGGGGAGTTTTGGAGTAATTATGAAGCATAGCTTGCAATTAACGGGCCATGCCTCTTCTCTCTCTCTCTTCCTCCCTTATTTTCACACTCTCTCCTTCACCTGAGCTTTTCCTTAAGCTCTCTCCAATCCCTCCCTCCTTAGCCTGGGTTTAAAATCCCGGGTATTCCATGTATTGGTTCTTCATTTCTTGGGTCAATCTCAAGGGAAATTCATTCTATTCATAAATCTTGAGAGTTAATTTACTACCCGGGTTTCGGGTTCCTTCCCTTCCCTCTTTTTTGATGCCCGACCCCTTGAACTGTTCCTCCTCCTTGCTTTCCCCGTCCCCGCCATGATCAAATCCTCATCTATATTTCACCTTCTGCTTAATTTATAATCAGGGAGAGGAAAAGAGAAGAACCGGAAAATACCCGCCAATACCAAAATCCCTTGTTTTTCCTGTTTTTTTTCTCTTCCAGAAAATTTAGAGAAAGCACCAACCGGCTACCCTCTTCTTTCCTACTTCCTATCCTGTGTAGGGAAAAAAATACCCGGAATTTTTCTACACACACAATGTGTGTGTGCGTCTCTCTTTCACACACACAAACGTAACTTCCCTCTTCATTACAAGACTCATTTAGTCCATTGAGTCGAGTTGGACCCAACTCGACTGGCATGAGTGATGGATGGCCCGGGTATCGCCCATATATAGAGAGAGAGGGCTCCTCTTTTATTCTACCCGCCTGTCATTTCCCCGCCCGGATTTATTTTGTCACAAAAGAAAATCTATTCACTTATACACACACGCGTATACACACACACTCTTCTCTCCATTTTCCCTGGATTAGACCCTCCAACTTTTTGGGGGATCTCATCCTCGTATACAAAACAGGGTGTCCATTTTTCATCCCCGCCGGTTATACATCTCGAGGAAAAATCCGGGTATTTCATATTTACTCATCTCATACGGATACGTGTGTATAAAATCACGATACAAAAATTCTGGCATTTTCTTTTCCTCATTTTTTTGAAAATCACGAAAAGAGTACATCGGGGGTGTTCATAAATTTTGATTTTTCCCGCCAACAAAAAAAGGGAATGAAAGAAAGTCGGGGGAGTCAAGTAAATTAGGAATTGCGGAACAATTAGATGAGCAATCGGGTATGAGGATGAGGAGATGAAGATGTATGGAGGAGGAAAGAGAAGGGAGGACCCTTATTTAAGGGATTAACTCCCAACTACCATGAACACACACACACGGCACACACACAGCACATACTACTCTTCCTCCATAATTTACTAAGCACCCGAGAAGAGGGAGGGAGGGAGGGAGTCTTTTCTCCCGCTTTTTGGAGTATATGGGTTCGCAAAGTTCATTCCCTGTCCCTTTCTATCTGCTAACTAATCTCTCATTAAATGAAGATACTTTGTTTTCATTACCCAAGCACACACACACACACTTTTCTATTCCCCACACCCAATTTTCCCCCAATTGGAATGTCAGTGAGGGAGAAGGTCACCAACCCTCCGTTTTTCTTTTCTCTTCCCGATTTTCTCCCCTTGATATTCTTGTACTTTCCCCCATTTTCTCCCCACTCCTCTTCTTCCACTCTCATGCGATTCTCCACATTTGGCATTTGGCTAAAATATTTTAAGCTCTTTCCATCTTAAACCTTTTATTTCCTTCAAACTTTCCCCCTCTCCCTTTCTCCTGGCTTAAGTCCTCTCAGAAGCTCTCAAACTCCCCAGAGACCAACAGAGTTTCAGCGGCCACTGTTTTTCTTCCGGCTTAGCAATATCCCTCCACCCTCAACTTTCCCCTCCACCCTCCATTGTCAAAACCTCAACACACACACACACCCACTCCGAAAACGAAGTCAAAATTCACAATAACTAATTGCACTAAAAAAAATTAAAAAAATTCTCGCCTTAAAATACCATAGTAAATCTCAACTTTCTTCGGAGAAAGCAGGGCTCATAATTAAAGTAAATTTAATTATAATTGTAATTAGGATTTCCAAGGGTCTCCTCCTCCTTCTCTCTCTCTCTCTCATCCTTCGGATGTGTCTGGACGGATAAAGCACGCAAAGGTAGCCTTTCTCTCTCTCTCGGTTGAGTCATGGTAACTTCAGTGAAGCGGATCTTCTTCTTGTTCTCTCTCTCTCCCTTCCCCTGCAAGATTAATGACACTTGTACAGCCCCCCTCCTTTACAATCACAACAGAGTGAGAGTGAGACTACACAAAATACGAAGAGACAGACACTGGGAAACCAATACCCGAGTTAATAACAGGATCCCCTCTCTACTCTGCACACACACAGGTAAAGGAGAGAGAGAGAAATTTCTCATGCGATGTGGAGATTCCGCACATCTTCCCAACACTAAATAATCCTTCTAATTACATTCTATCCCACCACACACACACACACAACACATACTTTCCCTTGTCTGTCCTACCACACACAACGTAAAGTAGTCAGTCACGCCGTCCTGCCAATCAAATTCCCGCGCCCAGCGTCTTCTTCTTTTCCCCAAAACTTTCTCCTTTGTCAAAAATACGGGAAGAAAGGGACGTAAAAAAAGTAGGGAAAAAGTTTGTTAATTTTCCCCAAAATCTTGATTAAAACTCAATGGTCAATTTGTGATTATTTGTTGTGTGCCCCACGCCAAAAAAGGCAAAGCATGGAGCATGTGTGTGTGGTGCGTGTGTCGGGGAGGATGGAACTCAATCAAGTGGTCTATCGTGGGCAATTAAATCGGACAAAAAAAATCATATTTGAGTCACTGCCATTTCCCATGACATCCATAGCCGTACCCAACCTTACTGCTTTCTCTGCTTCTCAGTTGTTCAGTCTGGCTTGTTCGGAGTTTAGCTCCCCAGATTCACACGTACAATTGATTCCATTAAAAGGAGGAGGAGGAGGAGAAAGTCAAGAAAACTGTGGGTAAAAAAGGGAAGACGCTGGGAAAAAAATGAAAAAAGAGGAGAGGTCGTTTGATAAGATGTGTCATGGCCATTGACTGGTGGATGGAGACTCAATAACTTTTTTTTACTCTTGTCACATTCTGCATGTGCCTCAACCATTCCATCCCATCCTATCGTAGTAGAGAGAGGAGGGAGACGGGAGGAAACACGAAGCCAGGGAAAAAGAAGAGGGAGTGAGAAGCCTGGTTTTTGCTATGGATCTCATCCCAAGGGAAGTCTCAGTCCAGGGTAAAATGGGGAGAAATCTTACTCATAAATCTTGAGCTACAGCTTCATACAAAAATATCTGGCCAAACGTCATATTACCCACTCTCGACCCACCCTTTCTTCCCTCCCTCACTCCCTCAAACCCGAATCCTGGACAAAAGGTGCTGAAAAAATACCCGACTCCCTATACTCCAATCCTTTTCATGTATTTCAAACTGAAGCCAAAACCAAGTCACGTGGAATGAAAAAGTACACACACGTTTAGCCGTCTGACCCCCGACCCCTCGCTCTGTTTTGACAAGCCCATGTATCTCCGAATTTCGGAGGGTGATGACAATTCCAGGAGTATGGAGTGCGAGAAAACTGAATACTTGAGAAATTTCAAAAATCATTCTAAAATGCGGGCATTCCCCCTTTCGCTACAAAGGGAAAAGGTTGGAGGGGAGATAAGGGAATCTCTCAAAACACCGAGTCTACCCGCATGCACACAGAACACACCACCGCGTGTGTGCATCGCTTAAAACAGTGAGAGAGATTTTCCCCCTTGTTTCGAATCCCGATTCAATTAATTTACCCCGTATTAGAAGGAAATAAAATCCGAAAAGAATTTTAGAAAGAGAGACAAGTGGAGGAGAGGCGGAGGGTCCACAAAAATCCGAGGTTGGAATTCCCGCACTTCAATATTCATGACATCTTCCTTCATCTCTCATCTTAGGAGGGGAGGACATACACACAGAGGAATGTTGACGCTCGAAGACCTGTGTATATCAAGGGGAAGGGAAATCAAGAGAGATGAAGATGAATATTGAATTGCCTGAGGAGATTTTCCATCTTCCATCAAGTCGGTGGCTATGTGTGTGTCTGGTGTGTAAAGGGAAGCTCAAAAGATGCGAGAGAGAGAGAAGAGCGGCGTGTGATTGAAGGCTGAAGACTTCCTCCTGTGTGTGTCTACGCCTTGTTAGCATCTGAATGGACAAAATCAAAATGGCAAACAATGACAACTGAATCTTCCTCAACTGATGAATCTTCATTGTGTCCTCATCCCCATCACAAAATGTTTTAATACCGTACCGTACATATGCAAAATTACAAGTCGAGTCTGTACGGAATTTCCCTCTTTATCCCTCCCGCTCTCCATTTTCCATATGTACGGTATTCGAGCATGAGATGAAGAGCTCAAAAATTTGAATTCCATTACTTTTTAATGGAAATTCTTCGCAAGTGCCTAAACGACAAAAAGTCTGTTTGGTCACGTGGTCCCTTTTCGAAAAAAACAGGCACTTGAAAATCCCCAGTGAAGAAAAGAAAAATAAACTAAAACTAGGAAAATCGCACTAAAAAAGGTGGAATTTTTAACCGGACGGCGGGACGGTTGAATTTGTCATTAATTACAGTTGCACAATTGAAGATGCCATATTGCCTGATCACATGACACCTTTATTTACAAAAGAAATTCCCCATCTGAGTCATCCATAGCCTGGGGGGCGTAGGATCATGTTGTTGTTGTTACTGCTTCTGTTGTTATTATAGAAATGAAGGAGAAGTTGTCAAAGAACACAAAAGAAGAATTTGAAAATGCATCTCCCATGTCTTGTCCATGTCCAGCCCTCACACCTTGAAATCTTTTCATTATGACTCCTTTATTATGAAGAGTTGAATTGAACAGGAGCTCCAAAGCATCCTTTTTATTTTCCTTGTGTGTGTCCATTTACCATGTCTTCTGTGGGCTGTCTTTCCCCTCCTTTCGAGTCCATTATGTTCAATATGAAACTTTTTGAAAGAGAATTTTTTTTCTGTACATGATTCATCCATAAATCCATTCCTCTCTTTCTCTCCCTGTCACAATACTGTCTAATGAGAATTCCAGTCCTTCTGCTCCACTCTCTGTTCAAAAATCTAAATGTAAATCCCAAAGTCAATCCAGCCTTTTGAACTGTCCCCGGAACCCGGGGTTTTACAGAACAACTTTTTGGTGTGCGAATGTAGGAATTGCGGCGGTTTTTTCTTTTAAAAAAAGGAAAAAAAGGGAAAAGAAAAAAGTGTAGTCGTCAGCAAGTTGTTAAATTTACCCAGCGATGCGGTCTACCGCGATTCCCACAGGATCAGTGACATACACACTGAACAAAATGGTTGACGAGAGAGAGAGAGAGAGAGAAAACTGGAGACTGGACTTTGGTCACGGCTGCCCCAACCACACTTTGTCTCTTCCCCTCCTTTCTCTCTCCCATGTTTACAAGCTTGAACAAACAAGATCCACTTTACCCGGGTATTTACAGAGAGTGAGGGTAAATTTACATGTGCTGGAACCACCACTATGTTCTCTTCCTCTGTTCTTTCAAGGCTAATTATCATGCGGGCTTTTCCCTTGTGGTCTGCCCCTCCTCGTCAAAGAGTGGAGAATTAAAATTAAAACTTTGTGTGTACCCACGACCGGCACACACGCATGCAAAGAGAGAATCTGCGGATTGATAATCAATCAAAAAGTCGAGATGAAATGAGAGAGATGCGGGTCCTTGTGGCGGGATGACAGCATGGAGAATTTTTCTACTCGAAAGAGAGACAAGTAACAAACAAGTTAAGAAGAGAGAGAAAAAATATTGTTGGCAACTCCTGTCCCTCTCCCTCTCGCTGCGTGTGCTTTGTGGTTTTTTCTTACGTTGGGGGGGGGGGGGGGGGGGGTGACAGCC
>WJFB01001213.1:0-35579 GCA_009870185.1 Pygmarrhopalites habei
TGTACTTCTGAGGGCACGTTTCCTGACCCGTATGATTGCCAATTGTATCATGTCTGTGTCGCATATCTTGGCGGATATATTGATCACGAAATGTACTGTGGAGCGGGAACAGTGTTCTGCGTCAAGTAAGTTTCTCTTATTAATATTTTTTGCTTTGTTTTTCAATGGTTCCTCGTATGCTGAAACGAATTATTTTATTTTATTTTTCAGATACAATCAATGCTACTACGAAGTGAGTATGTTTCTGTATAGTGCTTTTTGTTTTCGTCTTTTTGCCTCTCAATTTCAAGTGCGGACGCGTTATGCTATGTCAAAACAGATGAATTGGTAATTACAATATCTTGGATCCAGTTCCAAGGAAAATGAAGGAAATGTATTGAATGCCTTGTATGGGTTATGCGAACTCAATATGTATAACTCGTTTGCCGCGTTTGGTTTGCAGTATGGCTTGTGTTAAAAATGCATGTTCAATTGTATCCTAAATTTCGATGCTCAATTTTGCACAAGTTATTTCGTGGTTCTTTTTTAGGCGTACTGTCCGTGTAACGGCACTTCGAGTTCCACCACTCCATTCACTACTCTAAGTACAACGTCATCAATAACGACAACACCCATTTCTACCACCACCCCTGGAGCTGGTTTCACTTGTTCACAGGAAGGACATTTCCCCGATCCGACAGATTGTACCATGTATCATGTGTGTGCTCTGGTGAATGGAGAGTATACCGACACGGTGTTCTATTGCAAATCAGGAACAGTATACTGTGCCAAGTACCAGCAATGTTATTATGAGGTGTGTTGAGTATTATGTACTTGTATAAATTTTTCTTTTTTTACTTTAAAAAGTCATAGTAGATCTAATTTGGGTGCCAGTTCGGACAGTGATTTAAAGTTCATGGCTACAGTAAAAGATTCTAAACTATAGCTGTGTGGAGTAAATTCATGTCGAAGTAGGAATGTTCAATTATAGGACAGAAACCCCACTTCACTTTGATATCTTGAAATGGTTTACAAAGTATGTATGAACTAATCCGAAACTATATTTTCAGACGTACTGTCCATGTAACACAACTGTTTCTACCACTACACCCATTCAAACGACAACTCAGCCCACTACAACTCAACCGACAACGACCCAACCAACAACAACTAGACCCACCACAACGCCGACAACGACCCCATCCACTACAACACAATTGACCACTACCCAGCCCACAACAACACAACCTACTACTACAATAGCAAGTACAACCAGTGCCGCTTTCACTTGTTCGGCAGCGGGGAGATTTCCAGATCCGTATGATTGCAGCAAATATCACGTTTGTACTTTAGTAGGCGGAGGGTATACCGATACTGTGTATACCTGTGTAACAGGAACAATATACTGCCCGGCGTTGTCTCAATGCTATTACCCATCTGCTTATTGTAATTGTACCATAGGCACAACCACTCCTTCCCCCACTACCTTAAGCCCATCTACAACAACCCAGGTAACAACAACACAACCCACAACGACCCAATCAACAACAACACAACCCACTACCACTCAGCCAACAACAACACAGCCAACAACCACACAGCCCACAACAACACAGCCTACAACCACACAGCTCACAACCACACAGCCCACAACAACTCAACCTACAACAACACAACCTACTACTACAATAGCCAGTACAACGGGTGCCGCTTTCACTTGTACTGCAGAAGGGAGATTCCCGGATCCGAATGATTGTAGCAAATATTACGTTTGTACTTTAGTAGGCGGACAATACACCGAGACTCTGTATACCTGCACCTCACCAACAATATATTGCCCAGCGTTGCAGCAATGCTATTACATATCTGCTTATTGTAATTGCACAGTAGGAACATCTACTACTCTTTCCCCTACTACTACTACTTTAAGCATGTCCACTACGACTACGGCGACAACAACTCGACCCACTACTACTCAGCCAACTACAACCCGACCCACTACAACACAACCGACCACGACCCAGCCAACAACGACCAGACCAACTACCACTCAACCAACCACAACAAGACCCACAACTACTCAGCCAACTACAACAAGACCCACTACCACCCAGCCTACAACGACCCGACCCACCACGACCCAGCCGACTACCACACCTGCTACTACTAAAGCTCCAGGTTTCACTTGTTCAGCCGAAGGACGCTTCCCAGATGTATCAACTGGTTGTGGACCTACCTATCACATTTGTGCCTTGGTAGGCGGAGGATACACCGACACTCCGTATACCTGCATTACAGGATTAGTATATTGTCCAGATTTCTCACAATGCTACTACGCCGTACGTCACATATAATTTATTCGATAACATAGCCTCTAATTTCTTCTGAACTCTTTAAAATATTCCTCTTTTGTAATTTTCAGGCCTACTGCCCAACATGCCTGGCATCGTCGTGAACTGGTTCGGTAGCAGGAAGAATAGTCTGTGTTTAATTTATCTAAAAGAGATTCTATTGATATATCTGAATTATGGCACGTTTGACCAATTTCGTTTTTTTAATAAAATAAGTTATTTAATTCTATTGATATATTCATTAGCAAACATAGACAGGATCATCCTAACAAAATACAATTTGAAATTGAACAAGACTCTATCTCATTTAGGCCAAAACACTGGATGAGTTCTGTTTGGTTGACTTATGTACGGATTATCACAACAAACAAGAAAAAATATGTAGAGACGAGACTGACGTCTGGAAATGACTTAACTAGTTACTATATAGGCATTATTTTGTGCATGTAAGTAACATGATGTAACCTAAACCATATGTGTATTAAGCAATCTTTTGGAATAAACGGGAGAGTAGATATCTGTAGATCAGCAATGTGTGTGTTTCTCAAAATGTAAACTAAGAGTCTTCTTCTTTACTCAGAAAGAGTCTAAAATTAGGCGAGGGATCCATGGAGAGAGGGGAAGTTTTTCTCACATCCCTCACTACATTTCCCGTCTCTTTCATGATTTTCTCAAACATTTTTTTCCCTTGCTCCATCATACCAACTAACTCAGCGTAGACAAGTTACTCTTGTGTAAAAATTCCTTTCCATTCACTTCAGTTGTACCATGATGACCACCGATCATCATCGTCTGTGTAGATAACTAGTATTCATCATCCCGGATAAATTCCCCCGACTTCCCGGTTGACTGGGTGTTGTTGCGTGTGATCAGTGAAATTAATGTGATTAATAAAGGTCAGTGTCGATACTGCGTGACTCTTTCCCCTCGATACTGAAAATCCCCTTCTCCACAGTGAAAGTATAGACAACGGGAGGATATAATACTCAAATGCATTTTAATTTCCGGCTGCTCTATTTATAAAATTATTTTTTGTTTGATATACTTATATTCTCGGATTATACGAATGAGGGAGGGGAGGAGGAGAGTGTGAGAGAAATGGTTTGGTAGAGAGCGAGGAAAGAATTGTGTGGCTGCCACGCTGTACACAAACACACCATTCTCATGCTCAGAAGATGATGATGATGATGAGGATCATTGCAGTGTTTTTCTACATGCGGAGAGTGAAGAGATGACTATTGTGCTATTATTGGGATGTGTCCAAATTCAAATATCATCCACACATGAGAGAGAGTCTCCGTTCATTTAATGTAATGTGGTAATGGTGACAGTGGTGGTTGTTTTGTGTGGGATTGTGTTGTCGTCGTTTATCTCTTTACTGTGAATTTGACTCATTGTCAAACCCAAAAAGACGACGACGAGTCCACGGGGACACAAAAACAACGTCGCACACCAGCTGCTCTCAGTGTATTTTTCTAGAGTCAAAGGTAAAGAAATACAAACAAGAATTTTTCTCCCAAAAAAATAGAGTGTCTAGACACGGTCAGCATGTTGTTGTGGTCTGGAGTCTACACAAAAAATATATAATACATACACCCACAAGTGTTGATATCAACCATGAGGAGGAAGTGTAACAAAATGTGCTCTTTCCATCATTTTTATACTACTCAAAAAATAATAATTCAACTCACCCCAAAATAAATGTTGAGAAATAAATAATAGAATTGTAGAGTGGGAAAGAGTGAAATAAAACATCTATTAAGAATCTATTAGATGAAGAGAAAGTTGACAAAAGAAGAAGACGCACACATTTTGGATTTACTCGAAGAGCGGAAATCGGTGGGTGAAATTAATTTATCTTGTGAGGACAGTTTCCGACATTTATTTTTTGTACAATACACCCATTATAATGCGTATTATGTTGTTTAGTGTGCATTTATTACTTAGAGTCGAGTTTACATTTTTTGAACTGCTCGTACCTACAAGTTGTTGTGTATGCTTGTGTGTAGATCTACACAACTCGAGTTTAATAATCCTTTATACTTGTATTGTCAAATTCTGAGTCATTTTTTTCCAGATTAATCCACTTAACGACAGAATATTAAACTCTGAACTTTTGCATTTTCAAAAAATGTCAACTCTATCTTATGTAAAAATGTACAAGTCCTCATAATATTTTGTAAATATTTTGTAGTCTAGATCAATTTTTCTTAGTGTCTCAATTCTCTCTGAGTGAAGGACGTGGGAGCTTAAATGGAAGAGCTGTTGAAAAAACTTCAGCAACATAATGAGAGTAACATTGTGGATTCCGCATGGGTGTCACAATTTATTCAAAATTGGTGAGTTGACATAGTTTTGACAATTCAGTCATATAAAACAAAATACAAAAAATGAAAAGTTGTGGGATGGAGATTCTCCATTGGAGAAGTAAAAGTACTACACTATACTTTCTTCATCACCTGTACACAAGCTGCTGCAAATATTTTTGCAATAGTTTATTGCAAGGCTGGGGTAAACTGTGCTATACTATGTACATTGACTTCCAAACTACGATATTGTCAACAACTGACTGAGAAAATTTGTTCAAGCCTTGTTCCTTCAAGCTTGTAGACAATTCGGGTTAATGAGTTTTGTTGAGCGATCCTTTCGCGTTTTTTCCCTCCTTTTGCATTGTATTATTTAGTGTGATCCTGTACTCATGTACGTGACTATTGTCTCTGTAGCTAAGATTTAAGAGAGAGGAAGAAGGATTGTCACGGAAGTGATCTGCAGTCGTCAATTCCTATTTGTATCTTTCCTCCGACAGCTTTTGCCGGGTTTATATTTCCCCGTTTGTGTGTGTGTGTGTTTGTGTATGGTATGAAATAGTAAGAGTAAAAATACATAAAACATGGGCAAGCGTACGTGATCTTTGTAAACCAAAATAAATACTCGTAGAGAAAAGTGTGTCGTTCAAATAGTGAGTAGGGAACACAACTTGAAGTTTACATGTACTTTAAGAAATTATTTTGACGTTGAGAAATTTGGGGAAATACTAAAAGAAATACAGATACATGGGAAGGAAAGGTTATGATGATGTGTATTTGTAACCAGCCTCACATATAATTTTCATAATTTGAACTTATGATTGGGAGTGAAAGCATCAAAAACTACAACTGTTAGGATTTACGATCGTTGTGGATTTGTCCAAACTGAACACCACACTCATTTATCTGTGTGACGGTACTGTCAAATCTAGGAGAAATTAATTGATTTTGAAATCCAATAATGCTGTATTACAAAGTGTCTATATTAAATCGAAAAAGACAATTCATTCAGAGTTCATGTGTTAATTTCTATTTCCAAATGACATGTTTAAAAAAAATGAACGAGCACATGGTGCTGATTGTGAAGGGTCGTTCACAGTCACAGATCAATAGAAGAGGAAAGGAGAAAGGAAAATTTATCACACACACACAAAGTCTGGGAGGATACCGGGTGGTAAGTCAGGGAAAGATGATGACACCATCCTAGTGTAAATAGCCGAAGAATAAATCTTGAGCTTCTTAAATCTGTTTCTAAAATATGTAGACGGCTCAAAATTGTCGAATATTTATCAGACTATAAGCCCACTTCCTCCTCCTCCACTTTTGTACTCAAAATGACGTCATGTGGGATTTCTTTGTGCCTACCACCTTTCGTCTTCTTCTTCTTCATCTTTGAGTTATACACTGACATGGGTTTTTAGCATGGACTTGGATAAGGTGTACATTATAATTTTACTTCCTGTTACTGTACTCCCTCCTCGTAGTCATTTTCTTTTTTTTCTCCTGTGAAGAATGAAGTCAAATACATACGAGGATGGACTGAGGATGATGAAAGAACTGCATCCATGCAAGAGAAAGAGAGAGAGGAGTATAATAGAACGTTGCACGTACTACTGTGTTGGGGAGTATAGGGTGGAAGAATTAACCAGGGGCTAAATATAGCTGGATGGAAATTTTATTTTCGACTAAAAGACATATGTACACAGTCCTCCTCCTCCCATTTAGATTAGCACAGGCTCAAAGTGTTGTAGCTAACTCCCATGTTAAATCAACTACATAAATAAGTGTAGGGTGGTGTTACGGCAGAGACACGGAGATTCTCTTTGGCACCGCACTTTTTCCCCCGTTTTTTCCTATTCCTCCTGAGATACATGTGAGAACCGTCTCTACCTCTCCTCCTTACGTTTGACGTAGAGAAAGAGGCGAGGAAAAAAAGACACAGAAAACTTCTTTCCACCTTTGCGCTCATCGGGGAGAGTGTCTCCTCGATATATTTTTTCATTTTAGTTACATGTAGCTTCTTGTAGAAGAAGAGTCGTCAAACGAAGGTTGTCATGTGCTTTTCAATTTTTTGAGTGTGGAACATCCCAGGACAAAAACAATTTTTTCATACACACTCCGAAGGACTCTCATCCCATTAATTTTTGCCACTTGATTCCTCCAACAACGGAGTGAGAGAGTGTGTGTGCGTGTTTTTGGGAAGGTGGTTCCTGGGAATTTTTACACAAGTTTTATTCTCTCCATTTGGTGTGTGTCCCTGTCTCGAATCTCCTAGGATGAAGGCTACATTCTTTTCACGTCTTTTCCACTAATTATTAAATTACGGACTCCATCAATAGACCTCGAGTTTTTATACGAGTAAAAATAAGTGCAGCAAAAATTATTTGGCAGATCCTTTTCCCATTTCTGTTTATCTCTCTCCCTCAAGATTATGAGAGGATTAAAAAAAAAAATTTTGGATTTATGCACAAATAACTGAGTTCATTTTGAGTTGATCTTCAATGCGTTTCTTGTTGATTCCCCCCCCCCCCCCTTCTCTCCCCTCATCTCTCTCTCGCTGGCAAAATTTGTGAGTGAATTATTGCATCTATCGTCACTGGCCACCTGCAATCCTTGTGCAAGTGTTTACATAGGGAAAAAAGAGGCAGACGCCACTGAATGATTACTGTCAACATGCTTGAAAAAAGGGGAAGAGTGCAACAAGTCAAGTGAAAAGTGAAGGGAGAAAATAAATAAATATTGTACATGAACGGATTTTTATACATGCAGCAACCATTTTTTTCCAAAATCTTTGTGCAAATATTTTCTTCATTATTTCTGTCAGTTTAAATGTCTTTGACACGAGGATGTACAATGTGTGACCCATATATTTCAATTTTGCAACAAGTTTTTTAGTTGGTAAAGAAGAGCGAGAGAGAGAAAGTTGTCTGTTCTTACAATTTTGCAGTTTATTTTTGCTACTCAACTTTTTTGCCATGTTGAAATAAATCAACAATAAATAATTACTAAATGAGGAGAGGATTTTGCAAAAACAGAAAAATCTCCTGTACTAAATCTGCTTTTTAGTTAGTTTGTTCTGGGAGACTTTACTGAAAATCTTCATCATGTTTGGCTTCCTCTTTAACAAGAAGAGTAAGAGTTTTGACAAGGAGACTGGAGGGAAGGTCAATAATAGTGGAGGAGGGAGTAAAAAGGTCAAAGATGGTAGTTTGGAAAAATTGAAAAATTCTTCATCTCAAAATGGTAGTACAAATTCCAATTCAAATTCGTTGGGTGAATTTGTACTGGCCAGTACGACTGACAGTGAAAAAGAGTCAGACTCTTCAGATGTGAATACATCAAATTCTACTTGTTCTCTTCCGAATCATCCTCAATTTCAAAACACGAGCACGACTGTTGACCAACAACGTCAACGTGTTGCCAGTTGTTTCGATGTTCATGGAGACATCCCATTTCATGATGAGGATGATGGATTGGACTCCACGGGGCAAGAACTCACCAAAAGTTTACAAAATGTTGACTCCATTGACAAACAAATAAACCATGTCGTTGACTTTATCAACAAAAGCAATCGTGATAAATCGAATTATACATTTAAGGATTTGAAACAGACATCCAAAATTTCCAGTGGAAATCTCAAAATCGAGGAGACGGACAAACCAGAGTATAGTTTGTTTTTATACCATACAATCTTTTGTCATATTTTGCAGGATACATGTGTACTGCACATTGCGCAAAAATGGAAGTCATTATAAGGAAGCAGAAATTCATATTTTTGTTTGTTATTGACACTGTGAATACAGGAAAGATGTTTCGGAATCCGAGAGGAAGACCGCGGTACAACTGGAAGAGTTACGCTCTAAACTGGTAATCTTTTTGCACACCCTGCTCAATTAGTATCTTCAAGTTCAAAAAATTAGACCTGATAATTTATTCATTTTTTTCCACAGCTGGAAAAAGAAACAGAGTTGAGTTTACTCCAGGCAGACATCAATATGCTCTCAGTCGATCGGGACAACAAAATTGTCGAAATGGAAGGTATGAAAATTTATTTTTAAGTCAATTCGTCCAAAAATTTTTACCATAGATCCCCTAAGATTCTACAGTTTAGAAGCTAAGGAGTCAGTACAAAAGTTCCTTCCTTTTACCGTCTTATTAAGAAAAAAATGAAACTGGAGAAAGTTCTTAGCCAGTGAACCATGACACTTTGTTCCATGTCATGTGATTCTTTTATCAATGAAAAATCAAACTTTCTTTGCTTTTACTTTGTTGTCTATATGTAACAGTGAAGACGTGTTTCCTCAAACGTCTTGTCTGACAGATAATATCTTGACTGATTGTCGTTTTAAACAACAGCTGTGTCACTTCATTTCCTCCAGTATCCTCCTCAAAGAGAAAGGAAGAGAGTCACAAGTTTTTTTTTAAAAAAAATCCTAACCCCATTCTCCGGATGTAGAATGTGTACACAAACCACCTGGCAAAACATTGTCTTGGTCGTTCAACTGTGCAACATTTTTACAAGCTAATTGCAAAGACCCATGACTTTAAGTATTAACCCAAGAGACCCATACAGTTCCAATGATAACAATCAATTAGCAAATGAATGTATGTTTTATTGTTATGTCAAGTTAGTTTTTTGGCAAAGGAAAAGAAATAAAAGAAATAGAGAGAGAGAGACTTTTGAAAAATCATTGTAATGAATTTAATATTGCATGTTCAAGGATTATCCACACAACTGATGGTACTGGGAGTTGACAATGAGACGTCATTAGAGAAAATTCAACAGCTGGAGTCTGAGCTAGAGACACTCCGACAAAAAAACAATCAACTCTCTGAAGATCTCCTTAAAAAATCAGGTAAATGTTCACAATCACAATTTAATAACGTTTATTCACAGTAATTTTTACTAAATTGAAGAGAGGAGGGAAAGAATTGGAAAAATGTTTCAACGTAATATTTTACTCTCAAATTACTTAAAAGGTTTCTCTTGTAACAGCTATTTTTGTCAGGATTTCAAATTAGTGTCTAACATAATGACATTATGTGTGAGGATGAAGATGATGGTAAATTTTTAAAAAATTATTCAATCCCAACAACTACACTACACAGTATTACGTATTAGCTGGTGAGATTCAATACAATAAATTAGTTGAGCCACAGTGAGTCATCCATAGTAATGTGTGTGCTTTCGAAACAAAATCTGTGGAGGTCGAGTCGAACGTTTTTTATTCAAAAACTTGGATCGACTCCATGAGAATGACGACAATATACTAGTAGAGCTCGGCTTGTCGAATGAATTGACAACGATAAATTGATCTTATATATATACAAAAGTTTACACACATTAAGATGATTCAGACGAAGGTTACAAGTTTTTTTCCTCCCTCTCCCTCTAAAAAAATCTATAAGGGAGAATCCTTTAGACTAAATTTAGACTTTCTCCTCATACCCACCCAACATGTACACACATTATCCCGTTCACCGAATTATTTTTTAAACTCCCCCGTCTTCACTACAACAAAAGATAAAAAGAGAGAGAGAATCAAAAAAAGTTTAGATAACAATTTCACATTTACATACATAATGACAGAATTCAGAATTAAAAAGGCGTGGTAGAAGAAAAAAAGTTGGAGGCGGATGCCAAAAATCTCAGCTGAGACGATTCAACCAGATTTTTTTAAAAAAAGAAAAGATCATGAGCCTTATTAATCCAAACATCTTTGGAGTAGAGTAGAGTTGAGTGTGTTAGTGAATGAATAGGTGGGATTTATGGGGGAAAGGCAAGGTGCCAATTTGATGAACATCATGATTTTTTTGTCTTATTATTAAAAATCTCTGATACGTTTATACGAAGATGCATAATATCGGAGTAGACAGATAGGCAGTCAGATTCTGACTCAGAAGTTCTGAGACGAAATGATTTTTGCACAATTTGCACATAACCACACACACCCTTCTCCTCCATCCCAGACAGAGACATGAGGGAGTCAACATTTAATTTGCACAAGTCCCTACATGTTGCGTATTTCACTTTTCATGTAAACTGTCAAATCTCTAAATTGACTAGCATGTAAAATTAAAGTTTTCTACATTATGAGAGGACAAGGATCATAATCTTGATGTCTGTTGACATCAGAGCAGGGTGGGAAAAAAAACTCCCCACGAACCGAGACCAGAACACCCACACTTTCCCATGTAATGTGTAAAGACTTTATAGCCTTGAATAATTGTTTGCTTCAAACAAAATTCGTTATACAATATTTTTAGTTATTGCAAAATTTTAAAACGTTATTAGTCTGTACATATCGTTACTGTAGACAAGCGAGAGGGAGAGAAAATAAAAAATAATCACATGTTTAGAGAAAACTACGGGAGGGCCTACACAGGAGGGCAAGGTTGCATCGATTGCCAAAATGCATGTCTATGTCTATATAAATATATACACCATTCTGTCGTTGGTAGTTTAACGTAGGCCAGAGGTTTTTTGAGAGTAAACATGATCATACTATTAAAAGAAAAGGTTTTCCCCACTTACTCAACGTTAAGATGGATACTCTTTAATGAATTGCTTAAGTGTCAGTCAATATGATTAATACAAGTGGATGCGTACTAGTGATTCATGGTTGAATTGATGTGATTTTGAAAAATGATTAGACAAATTTAAAGTTGAATCTTTAACTTTGTGATTTACAGAACAACTCAAAACTTTAGAATCGACTGATCGAAGTGATAAGACTGTAACAGAATTAGAGGCCAAAGTGAAGGACCTGGAGAGTCAACTTAAAGATATCCAGGCAGAGAAGGACAAATTGACTCTTGAATTCAGTGCACACAAACAGGAGAGGGAGGCGGTGGAGAGTGAAAGGGAGGAGGAAGTGAGGGCAATGCAAAATGCACTGGATGATGCTATCGAAGCAAAAATTAAAATACAAAATAAATATGAGAGGGAATTTGAAGAACTCAAAAGTACTTTCTTGTCTCAAGAAAGTCAACTGGTGGATGATGCAGAGTGGAAGCTACGTCAAATTGAAGCTTCATGCAAGAAAAAAATTCAAGAGAAAGATGCACAGGTATATACTTAACTTTCTTTGAGACAGTCTCTTCTAAAAAGAATATTATTCAGTATTCTATTTTTGTAGTTTCAAACCTACGATAAATCTATAGTTAAATACTATTACGTAGTTTAGTCTAGTTTGTAAAAAACTATTGGAGGAATTATTAGTTTTGCAAATTCTTCCTATTACTACGTGCTAACTGTTTTGTGCGCTTCAACTTTTGGTTTGTTCTGTGTGTGTGTGTGTCTTCTTCTCCTCTTGTCAGTATCACACCCGTTTTATGGCCAGGTAGTGTAACAACCCGTTAAAATCATTATGAGGTGTTGTTTTCAGTACATTAAGTTTCCAATAAATCCTCTCTCTGTCCCTGTTCCATCTTGTTTTCTACCACCCAAAAAACGTTTTTATAGATTTGTACAGGTTTACGACTGACAAGAGATCGTTAGGACTTGTTCAGAACAATGTCAAATGCCTTCTTGTCTATCCCTCGAGTTTTGTGATTGACTATTTTTATTCTGACAATTCTTTTTCTTCTTTCTCCATCAATTCTTGGTCGTATAAATCATTTCTATGCGGCCTAAATCTAATATTAAAAACGTTGAGGGAGGGATGAGATGAAGCGTAAAATTACATTTGTCCTCGATCGTTCGTTCATGTGACGAGGGACTCGTCTGTTGATTTGTAAACAGTTTATCTCTCTCTTCGTTTGGCATTGATTCTGAAGATCATGTGAAAAGATTCCTAATTAAGTTGGTGGAATAATACAAATTCGGACGATATGAATATATATACAGAAAGTAGACGGAGTATATCATTGATATTATTTACCAGGGTTAGAATGGAAAGGACGCAGAAAGAGTGAGAGAAGAGCTATTAATTTCAAGAGATATTGCCAACATTGTACATTTGTAACAAGGCATTTTTTTCTATTTCCCAAAAGAAATCATTAGGATCCTTGATGAAAGAAAAGTGCATGCAGACATACGGAGAGACAAGGAAACATTCTCTCTCTCTCTCTGACATTTTCATGGATGTAACCTTTTGTTTTCTAATGTGGAATTGTAACACAAAGCTATTATTTCTGTACGCATTTCAACAACTAAATTTTTTCCATACACTCCACTGCATTCTGTGTCAATGTTGTTCACAAAAAATTTGAACAATTTTTTTCCTACCATTTACCATATTTCTTATCCTGGTACAAAAGTGTGGAAGAATATGTAGTACTACGACTTAAAGAGTTGAAAAGATTTATATATGGATTCTTCCTTCTACTATGGAATGCGTAGATTAGATTGTAATTTGGAGTTTTGTAGACTGTGTGTACATCTTTTTGCTTTTAAACTGCTTTCTGTGTTACAATTTTAAATGAGAATTTTTCCAATGAAGTTTTTATTTTAGGGAAACGTCCATGATTTAAAGTTGTAAATAATGATTTTCACATTAAAATCCTTATTTTTTGTAGGTTGAGGAAAAATTGAGAGAAGCCCGAATGCTCGAGTCGAAAGAAATTGGGGCAGAGAAAGAACAACTTCGACAAGAGAGACGAATTGTTGAAGAACAATTGAAACAAGTGAGTGTGTCTGGTGATTTTTTTGAAAACAAGAAAATTCTTTTCAGAGTAAATATTGAATGACAGATGTATAAAATTTTGGAAATGGTCAGGTCAATCACTTAAAATCGTATGAGGCGGAGGTTGTTCAACTTCGAGGGCTCACTCATGAGCAACAGAGATCCCTTCGAGCAGCCTCGAGACAATTAGAACATTATAAATTTAATGACAAATACCTTCAAGAAGAACTGAGGGCAGCCCGTGTGGCACTAGAGAAGGAGAAAACACATTCTCAAGTCATTCAATCTTCGAATCAAAGACGACTGGATGCTCAGGAAGAATTGATTCAAGCCAAATTAGACAAACAGGTCAGTGTGAGTGACCCTTCTGATGGGAAAATGCTACCCATTTATGCTTTTTTTAAACATGACCTTTGCAACAACAACTGCTTTGCATTTAATTCGTAACTTGTACCTTAATTTCCGGACCGTAAATGATGTACGAAATTTGTAGTCCCGGTGATTTTCTCTTCCTCTCATCAACAAACACTTTCACTTTGAACTTTCACTCACGGTCAGCCGGGCTACAACAGCTCCATAAAAATCCCGACTCCCCTCATGTTTGATATATACATATTTCTGTGTGTGTGTACCTTATGTAAATACAGATCTTTGACAAGGAAAAAAATCACACCCTGGCTACAAATACATCATTTACGGTACCTAAATCCTTTTTAGTCGCACACACCAAAATTGTTGTTGATTGGAAGAAATGAATGCTTTTGTGTGTGTCTTTATTCTTATTGTTCTTATTTTATAGTGGGAGGAGAAAATCCGAGCTGAGTCCGCTAGACTAAAAGAAGATTTGATGAAGCTTCATCAGGTTTGTTGTCTTTCTTTCCTTAATTTACTGAGTAGTTTCTATTTTCTTAAAAAACTAACTGCATGCAGTTAGTTACTTGCAGTTACTTTTACTAATAAAGTAACTGAATTCACTGTATTTATTTCACCAGGAGGAGAAACAACTAGCAGTTGACACAATGAAACTACAAAAGGAAAATGAATTCTCACTCGCCAAACAAAGTTGGGAACGTAAAAAGGACCAATTGCTTCAAGATGTAAATAGATATTGGCGTTTTGATTTAATCACTAAACATTCCAAAATTTATTGAAACATTTCTAAAATGATGATTTATTCTTTTAGATTTCCAAACTGAATGACACAATAACCCAGAAGGATTCTTTCTGTCACAGAGAGGTTTCTGCCATCAAATTTTCTTTCTTTTTACAGACCTATATTTGGCTAAAATCAAATGAAATGGGATTATTCGTTTCGTAGGTTGAGAGAGTCACTAGTCAAGCAGACAGAGATAGTTGGGAGATGCGACGACAATTAGATAAACTCAACAGTACACACACGGAACAAATGGACAAACTCAAAGAATCTCATTCTGAAGAGATTGGTAAAAACTTTCAACAGATTAGACTTACGACTATGTACCAAATGGTTCATGAATTAACAGAAAGGGAATGTTTTGTTAATTAAATAGCTCGACTGAAAGCTTCATTTGCGGAGTACACGTCAACATCCTCACAAAAACATGAGACAGCTTTAGAACGGATAAAAGAACTTGAGGGTAAAATAAAAGTTTTGGAAGAAACCAAGTCAAAATTACAAGAGACATTTCAACAATTACAACAACAGCATCAACAACAACAAAAACAGATACAACAGCAACAGCTACAACAGCAACAACAGAAGCAACAACAACAACAAAAACAACAACTACAACAGAAACCACATGATGATAAACCTCACTCAACAGCTGTCGTCAATCCCGACACGGGCAGAGTAGAATTACTTACAGTCCAAGTTAAACCGATCAAGAGTCTTTGTAGAGTTAGTCTTACACTCTAATAATTAATTATTTGAGATTTTAGGTTCACATGAAATTAATTTTAAAAATTGGGATTGTAGAGTGATTCCGACTCTTCATCTGAGGATGATGAGGATGACGATGAGGAAGAAGATGAGTCTAGTGAAGAGTCAGAAGAGGAACCAGTCGGTCAAAAGAATGGAGTACCTGGAGTCAATACTAAAGCAACAAGTGTACCTACTAAACAACAACAACCTCCTCCTGTGTTACAAAATCTGAGAAAAGAGGCTACAGCCAGTGGAAATTCCTTAGTGTCCACCACCTCTGCACCCAGTGAAACGACCTCAACTTCTGGTGGGGTGACCTCCGCAACTGAATCAAGCGAGTAAGTTTCACTTTGTTTTACTACTACCAAACTGTAGTCAACTTTTTTATTTATTTTTAATTAACACTATCCTCCACACACACACAATGTATCCATCGTCTTTAGTATATATAACCCCCTTAACCCTCCATTAAATACTAATGACACACACACGCACCCACCCACCTACACGTTATTATTGGACACAACTTAGTTAGTACACTTTAGAGAAAAAAACGTTCATTTCACGTCTATTTCACAATTGATTCGTCCACAAGTTTTTTTTCGCTCTGACTTGCATGGATTTACTCCTTTATATTGAGAAAAACAAAAAATGGAACAAAATTATTATACAATTTATGGCAAAGTATTTAAGCCAAAAAACTTTGAGACTAATGCCTGTATTTACATTTTTGCTTATTATTTATTATTGAATTTAGACGAAGAGAGCATCTTGATTTGAGTTTTTCGTTACCCTGCATTACATTTTGAGAAGGAGAGACTTAGACAGAGAAATAAACGTTACTTTCACTCAATAAAATAAACTTCGTTGCTGATGCTTCACATCGCCAAAAGAGAAAAAAAAGGGTACGTTAAAATGACATTGACACAATTGGGTGTAGAGTCAAATTTAGGTTTCAGCTTTGTAGATCAGAATATTGAAAACACAAAATTTTATACAAAAACTAGAACATATTTTTGAACAAATCTTAAAATTTTAACACAGACATACGTACATGATTGCTATTGAATTGAGCATTTCCCTTATTGTACAAGACAAAGTGTTTTTTTATATTGTTTTATGATTTTATGATTTTTGTAAGCATTATTTTGATTTTACTCATCTTTTGTTTGGGTCAATGGCTGTCTCTCTCTTCCTTTATTGTGCTTCAGTTTGATGCTGGACTACGTGAGACTATTGTACTGTCCCACTATCAAGTAAATAGGAATTTTATTTTGAATTTATCTTTATCATAGTTGTGAAACTCTGGTTTTCAGAGAGTCTGTGCTTCAAGACAGATTGAATTGACAGGTCAATCATTGTATTATTGAGTAGGCAGAGGACTAAAATCATTGTCTGAGTGAATTTTTTTTGATTCGACCAAAATTATGCCTTTCTGACTTGTAGAAGACTTGAGACGAAAAACTGTTTTATGATTCATAATTTTATGAATATCCACGCAGGACTTGAGAGAAAGTTACAAAAAAAATGAAAATGTGTGGATATTGAACAAATCAATTGAGACTCTCAATTTTTTGAGAATGTAATTAATTAATTAAGTCTTCTTTGACACACGCGGATTGATGACTTATTTACGTTGTTGTATTCTCTTTCTTTTGTTTTTTCAGCTTGACAATTTCGCCTTTCCTCCTGATATTTATCATCCCAATTTGTTCATTCTTGTTGTTTCGCTCCTATTTCGTAATTTTTTGGACAATCCTCGTACTCTTCATCGCTTTTTACTTAGCCAGTAACACTACAGACACAGACTCTTCTGATAAATAAATACCATCACTGTTTTTCTTTCTTTGTACATATTTACTTAATAATTTTCTCATTCTTCTTCTTTTTCTTACTCTTTTTTTACCTTGTTATCTTTATCTTACAAATTATACTTAATATTTCTTCACATTCAATTCAACAGTACTTTCAAAAATCCATATCATCACAAAAACTGAATGCTTTCACAAAATGTTGACTATAGAGACTGTAAGATTTGTTATCCAGTTGATATGCATTAAGGGTACACAAATATTGTCAGGTTGTTGTCAACTAAACTCTCTCTCTTCTATAATATAGAATCTGTATTAATCAAAGTACATAAAGTAAAAACATAACCATATAACATTATTTATCGAATTAATCAGTAATATTAAAATGAGGGAATTAGACATCAGAAGCTAATAAATGACTTATTGTCTTTGCACTCGTTCACAGAATTTAAGGTTTGAGAAAACACACGCAATCAATCATATTGTCAACATTATAAATACATTTTAAAGACATTTTTCAAATGAAAAATACACAAAGTGACAACATTAAATCATTAGGAATCCAAATTTATTAGAATGTTCTGAAACGAAGCTTTTTATGTCATTGTTCTGTGCTTAACTTGTGTCTCATTCTTACTGTATTATTTGTAGAATGTAATTTTACGCTAACCTTACATCTATGTTCTTGATAAGGATAATTATTTTAATCCATTTGATGGCTTATGCGATTTTGTGAAAAGAAGGGCAAAACCTCAGATCTTTTGTTCAATTTGTTTTTGAGCTTTTGTTGAGCCCAGAAAGAAAAAATTGTTTACACGTGAATCAACAATATATCATCATACTCATACACTTTTTATTTATTTATTTATAATTTCAGAAATTTCAGCCCATTACCAATTTTATGTATTCATAATATGATTTTATTATCATTATAGACGAGATTGATACATTAATTACTATAATTTACTGATGTTACAATGAATTCCTTGTTTGTGTGTGTGTGTGTGTACTGAAATTGACTGATAATGGATTTTGATTTCTCTCAGGAGCGATGAGGATGATGATTGATTTTCTGAATGAATGAGCCAAAGTTTTGAGAGAACGAATGCAAAACCAAAAACAATCTTCCAGAATTTGCCAATCGAAGTTATTTTACGTGCCCTAATAGTATAATATAAGCTGGAAATGTTGAGAAAAAATTTTATAAATCTCCCAATGTTTATCGCATCCCCATTTTGTGCACAAAATGCATGCAGAATGCAGAACAAGAAGCCCTTTAAAATACAAAGAAAATACATGGTCCCATCGAAATTCAAAAACAAAAAAACCCATCATCATATCATCGACAAAAATAAATGCTCACGTAATCATCTTATTTATGTACCTTTATTAAATTGACTTGATAAGAAAAATGACCTCAACTAGCCACTCCCCTTCCATTTGAATACATTCTGAAACAGTCCTCGCCAGATACTTTCTATTTTAATATTTTGTCATAATATGTACCACACTCCGAATCTTAATTCTTCCCTTCTCGTGTATCTGTCAAATGTTAAATGCACAATTAAACATCTGTTAATATCCGATCTTCCCCGAAAAGATTAATCTCTCTTGTTAGTTGTTACCCTCTATCCCCCACCCCTCTAACTTTCTCTCTGTGCCTGAGTCAGCTTTCTCCACTTTCACCAATCACACGCCTATACTATGTACTACAAATTTGTAATTAATAATTTTATTAAAATACTGTTAATGCCGAAAAAAGATTCTAATACTATATTATATTTTCTAAAATAAATCCGACCCCTTTTCACCTTCCGTTCCTTTCTCTCTTATGAAATCTCATATGTCATCAATCCAAACTACAACAAGAAAATTGACCCCTGTCATCAAATTACGAAGCGTCCAACAGACTAAGCCACGAAAATGAAAAATACTGGCTGTGAACAATGGACTTGATTACTTAAAAATGAATGAATTTAATTAATTAATGATTTGAAATTATAATTATTGTTGTGGAAAAGAAGATTTATACTCGTATTACATTGAATAAAATAAAATATCATTGTCTAGAAAATATTTCCATTGGAATATCCCCGTTCCTGTTTCAAAGTTCCACAAAATTTTGAGTAAGTTAATGATTCAAGTCTTGTAAGTTAATGGCATTAACTCTTCAAATCTCTGTGAATTCTGGCTTTATTTTACTGTTAAATTACATTACAGTAACTTCAGTCAGTGACAAGTTGTCACTTGGAGGACGACAACTCTACAAGAAGTGACTATTATAAAGATTCGATCATTTTTTTCAAATATGAGACTACCTTTCATTTCCGGAAAAATAATTTGAGAAATTAATACAATTTCAAATAAAAGTCCACAAAGAATGACAATATATTTAAATTTTAAAAGGCTCTTCAATCTTCGACAGTAAAAAAACATGCCAAATATACACACATCTATGTTCTATATTTATTGAATATTTTCCTGAAAACAAAAATATATATTAAACCGGCTTCACTTTGAAGGGAACACTACACGGTCATTGTTGACAAGGCACATTAGGGTAAATACACACAATACAAATACATAAAAATTGTAAGACGACGAAACTTGGGCAAAGTTTCCTTCTTCAGTCATAATGCAAAATATTGATGTTTACATGAGAAGAGACATTACAAATATTATTTAAGGACAAGGAAAGAGGAAATAGCAAGGCTAGAAATATTTGCGGACTTGGATTCATACATAATAAGGAAGTGTACTTAAGTAAGTACCGCTACACGCTTTGATGACAAGAGTTTTGTCACAAAACAGAAAACAAAAGTCCATTTACTTTTGATGCAAGAGAACTTGTCTGGATACGATACAGGAAACTGGGATTTATAAATCTTTCATTTGCATGTTCGGTAAATATTTATGTGATGTGCATCTGCATTAGTATTATGAAGATTGGCATAACTTGCTAAACAACTACTACCACTACAAGATAACTACAATGAGTACAAGATAACTCCACTTGGGGCAAAACGTTTTGTTAGAGTACTTAAGTGAATGTACCTTCTGCATACAATGACAATGTTAAAGACTCCACAATTCTCTTTGAGTGCAATTACATTGTGTGCTTTACCTTCACACACAAAAAATGAAAGCCGTCTCCATCACAAGTTTACATGAAGCGTCAATTAAATTCAGATGATGGGAAAAGTTGTATAAGGTTTTTGACAATTTTGCAAATTATGCAAACAATATTGTGTGTGGATTTATATAGGCTACACGCAGACTGTTTTCCTTCCCCACCGACCTTCTCAAACCAATTACAATCATATCTGGTAAAGATTTTTTCCCCATCTCATACATGTTGCATTATAAAAGACAACACGTGGACAGTCTAAAGATGTGAACGATCGAGCATCAATAAATAGGACGGGACAAAGTGACCAAAGAGACATTAGTTTGAAGTAGAATCATCTTGATTTTGCTCTTTCAATTTGAATTATCCAAAATAAATATTTGTAAAATGATTGCCTTTGTGTCAAATTCTTGGTTACATATCATTTCTGTTGTCATTGTCATCAGTGGAACGATAGGGGTATCAAGTCAAGGTCGTAGTTTTGGGGAGACTTGTACAACTGACCTCAACTGTGACCTCACCAAGAGTCTCAGCTGTAACAACAATGGAATTTGTGGTTGTCAATATACTTGGCAAATCTATGACCAGAAGCAGACTGTCTGCCTGTCACCCGTTGGAGGATTCTGTAAAATAGACGGGACACTCAACTGTGGAGGTAATCACACAAATAATTATGATTGAAATTATTACGGTGAGTCTATTGGAATACATGAATAATTTTTCTTTGCTCTCATTTGTAGCGAATGCATACTGTTCTTCAAATACAGAGTTTTTGGGATTTTGCTTATGTGATGCATTCTTCACAGCAACTTTAGCCCTTTCTTGTGAGGACAACAACAAAAATAGTACTGTTGTGATCAAAAATAATCGTGGGGTCAATAGTCAAATGCCATTAATTTGTTGTCGACAACCATCCTCACCATCTCCCTCTTCAGTTAAAGTTAATTCAGGGAAAAATTAAAACACTAATTTAACTGAGAGCAGTATTCTCATTTTTAATTTGTTTGCATTGTTCGTCAAATTCATGTTGTGTACTGAAAAAGTTCGAAATAGTTGTGCTGAATAAATACATAAAGGAACAAATTGAAACATTCATTTTTTTGCATAAATGTCATAAAACGGTTCGACCGTTGAACAAAGGCTCAGGAAGCAGACATTTTTTAAAAATGTCTGAAAAAAGATTCTATAAATTATAGAATCCACAGCTACCCTTGAGAGAAGGGAGGCAATGGAACCCAAATTATGCTCAAAATTTGTTGTTGTTTTTCGCATCAGCAAATCTGAATTGTGAATCGTAGTAAAGTTTCAATATTCTCGTCAATTAAACTGCCTTCAGTTCGAGTTAAATTCTAATTTTGTTCAAAATACTGGAAATTTCTTGTAATAATATTAGGGGAAAATGTCTAGTGATGATTCAAGAACGGATTCGAATTTTAACGACGACACGGTCGAAGATGATTATGAGGACGATTATTATGCTGTCTTGAATATCGGAAAGGAGGTAAAAACCATTCTTTTAAAGAGTTTTATAATACTTCAGGTTTTTTTTTTATGCCTAATGTAATTGAAAGGTTTATTGAAACTGTTTTATGAAACAAAATATTATTCTCTTTCTAAACCGCTCAAATATGCTATAATATAAAAAACTCATTGGGAAAGGAGTATTTAGTTGAGTAGTCGTGATGATAACTTCAATATGTTTTGTTTGTGCTAGGCTACTAATGAAGAAATTACAAATTCTTACCGGCGAATGTCGAGGATGTACCATCCTGACAAGCACTTGTCCAAAGAGAGTAAAGCGAGTGCCGAAATTTTGTTTGCCAAAACAAAAAGAGCATATGAAAGTATGGAAATTGGTCACATCTATCCGTACCGTAACTCGTATGATTCGCTGGGTTCAGTTGATCTAAAAAAAGAACTTTGTGTTTTGTAGTCTTGTCAGATCCTCAAAAAAGGGCAATATACGACACGGTCGGAGTGAAAGGCCTGGAAGTAGATGCGACAAATGATTCTTCATCTGCATTAATTCCTCGTTATAGGACTGCTCAAGAAATACGTGAAGGTGATTATTTGTAGAAATACAATAATATTGCAATTTGTTACATTTGTCAATTCATGTATTGTTAATTTCTTTTTTTGTATCACCCGAAGAGTATGAGAGACTTGTACGAGAAAGGGAGGAGAGAAATATTGAGAGAAAAACGAATCCTAAAGGAAATATTACAGTGAATATAAATGCTACTGAAGTATTTAATCGATATGAAGACGAATTTGTTAGTCCACCTATTATTGAACTGACAGCTTTTCACTTTAGTCAGTCCGTTGACACACCGCTAACAAATACTGACACATTGATATTACATGGAAATGTGTCCGCGGAGAATGGTCGTGGACGTGGTTCCATCCATACAGGCTTTCGAAAAACCTTAGGTCAAATGACATGGGGTGAGGTGGAAGTTGGGGGTGCGACGGATGGAATGAATGTGGGACTAAAAGGTAATTTCAAACTATTTATGCACCGTCATAAATTTTACATTGTTACAGATTGTAACTTACAATCATAATGAAGGGAAAACTAATTTGGTGACTTTTGACTGGTTTCATTGTCTAGGAGGTACTCATTTCGGGAAAAATTATTTTGCAAATTTTAATGGGATCGTTGCTTCGGAAGGACGGCACATCTTCACAACTAGTCTTGGTCATCAAATCTCAGGAAATTCAGTAGGAACTCTGACATGGAGATTTGGGGGCAATCTAAATGGTCTTCAATGTAGTTATACCAAGTAAGAATTCAATTTAAATTGTCACATTTTGGTATGTATCAAGAACAATAAAGAATTTATGACACTATTATGATTATTTCAGGGATTCTTCCGTCAATCGATTTGTTGCTTCCTTACATTTAGGAGTTCCACACTGTTTTGCAATGGTCAGCTATGCCCATAAAAATGAAGGTCGTGGTGAACACTACAGAGGTTCAGTCAAGTAAGAAACACTATTATAAGGAGCGTTAACATTGTTTTTATGAAAGTACAACTCATACTATGAGACCAATCCTTTTTTATTCACAGAGCTGGAACATTTGGAGCTTATGTGGAATATGGTGTAGAGAAGAAAATCTCCAACTTGTCCATCGTTAGTGCAACTGTACTCGTAGGAATGCCTATGGGAGTGACTCTTAAACTAAAGTTAGTTTTGTAAATCATATAATAATATTCTAATAATATTCACCATTATAGAATTATCTTCCAACTGTAAAATTTTCCCTTTGGACAGGGTTAAGCGGAATCAGCAGTCGTATATTTTTCCAGTCCATTTAGCAGAGGAGATACTTCCAGCAGCAATTTTCTATGGCACAATCACACCTTTCGTTCTCTACATGATAACAAAGAAATTGTTCCTAGGTAAGATTTGGTTTAGAAGCGTTTTAGTTTTAATATATGTAATGTCTTTTCCTACCATAATTCATTTCGTTCCTAGATCCTTATGATCAAGAGAAGAAACGTATAGAAAAAGAAAAACTTAAGCAGACGTACCAACATAGACTAGCAGAGAAAAAATCAGAAGCTGAAGCTGCCATTAACCTGATGCAGGTACACACGCACAAATGATGCTACTCATTCAAATAGTTCAGACATAGATACATGTCTTACATGTTCATGATTATTTCGATTTTCAGGAAACCTATAGTCGAATATGTAATGATGAGCAAGCAAAAAATGGTCTTATTATCAATCATGCTCTGTATGGTCACGTTACTTCCTCACTGGAGACCAATGCCAATGAAGTGATTGTTGTGACAGTTCCTCTCCAGTGTCTTGTAAGAGATTCTAAACTGGTAATTCATTCTGGATCCAAGTCTCAACTACCGGGTTTTTACGATCCAGCTCCCGGTGACGATAAAAATCTGCTCATCAAATATACCTTTCAAGGTAGGTTAACAGTTTCTTATTATTTACCTTGTTCTTTTTTCCTTTACTTACATGCAATAATAACTATTTTTTTTCTTTCAGGAAAATTACACGAGTGTCTTTGCAAAGGTAATTGTTTTATGATTATGGTAAAAAATCAACACACGTCAGTAGGATCGGACCCTGAACCCCTGTTTATATTCACTTAATGAAATTTTGATGAGAAACAACAATAACCATTATTTCTTTTTTTTTCTTTTGCAGATTTAGAAGGTGTAAAAATTCCAAAAATGAGTCATAAAATGGATTAAAAGGATAAAATGAAGTGTGCTAAATGCCTTTAGATGAAGATTCAAGTTCAGATTTTTAGAGCTGAAAGATATTGTAAGCTAATAATATATAACAAATTTTAAAATAGACGGTTAATTAATCAAATCTAATAAAAAAAGTAAAAGTAGTGATTTTGTTACAAATTGATGTTAGCTTTCTTTGTTAGCTATTTCTTTTCCCTACAAAACTTTGTATAATTTATGTTCATGTTTTTGTTTTTGTTTTTCTTCACTATTCTGAGAATCCTCCGTGTGTCGTTATTGTCATTTATAAAACTGGAACATTGTCGAAAAGAGTACCTCTTCCAAATTTCTACAATTTTTATTTATTCCCGTTACCTTTACATTACGTAAATGAGTTCATGATATTTTATTTGAGTTTAACATGTTATCAAGACTATCAGTTTCATACTAGAATAGAAATTCATAACGACCGTCCCTGCAGTCAACATTGTAATCCTACTTTTGGAAGGACAATCGGTTTGAGAGGAAAACAAGTACTACAACTATAATATATACAAATCTAATTTGACAGCATTGCTTTCAAAAAGCACAAAGAAAAAGTGTTTTTAATACAACAGTTGAACAATGTAAATCTTAAATCAGATCTATCAATAACATTTTGAGTATTCGGTCTGCATCGGAATGTACAACATACTTCGAATTATCATCGATACACAATGAATGGTAACTATTCAGTTCTGTGCGTATTTCTTCAAAGTTTCTTCATCCAAATCTATAGTCAAGTTATCATCATTTTTACCTTTTCCAGAATATGTAATTAACTTATGATCAACAAATTCAGACAGTAGTGTCTTCACAACCAGGTCAGAATGGGCAATGAATGATTCGCGACACAAACGGGCAAGTTCACTAAATTCCACACCGTCAAAAGCCTTCCCTTTCTTTTTCTTATTCATTTTCTGCAACTGGAGCTTGGCTAGTATTCCAAAGGCCTTTTTGGCATTTGTCGTGATGGACTTGAACATGTGTTCCAGGGCATTTTGAGCTGAGGCTGCATCACTACATTCTCCAAAGACACTTGCATTCCACATCAACTGGCTGCCATAAGAGCGTAAAGTTGTACAGTCAAATCAGGTGAAATTTAATTCCCTTGCCTGTAATGGGCTGATACCTGTTAATTACAAAAACAAGAGTTTTATCAGCTATAGTATGATATGGAACATTTACATTCACAAAATAAATTCTACATAGAAATCAAGTCTCAACTTGTTTCCAACATCTCACCTAAACCCGTGTTGATATGATCACTGGAAGCAACGAGATGTACATAGGGAACTTGGGCTAAAGTACAAAGGGTAGTCAACATTTGAGGGTAACGAATTGCCAAAACATCGAAATTCATAACGAATATGTAGACGGGGTCGTGCGTGCTGTATTCAGACAATTTTTCAACCAAATCCCTAAGTGAGAAGAAACGAGATATTAATCAGGATCACTCCTTAACAAAATAAAAATAAAAACAAATCATAAGTATGACTCTAGGATGATGTTGATACTTTGGTTCGAAAGTCTTATTGCTGGTTCGCAATTCAAAGACTGAACAAAATTCGAAAGAAACTGAAAGAAATGATAAACCTCTGCCTCTTAAAACATGTTTGTGTAAATGATAACATGAAAATAAATAAAATAGTAATAATACTTTTTACAAAATGTCCATAAATAGTACCTTCAGAGCGTTAAACTGTTTAAATAATCCATTGATCGTGATGATCACAAATCTTCTCCCAATATATTCCTGTAATGCTTGAAAGACTTGTTGCTTAGATCCGTAGCCGTGCAACATGATATTGAATTCCTCTCTGAAACAATCAAGTATTTATTGTTACCAAGTTAAAGTTGAAAATAATTCCAAACCATTAATACTAATGCAAATCACCTTAAATACGTAAACCATCTGGGGAAGTCTTTTTTAATCTCTTCAGAGAGCTTGGCGAGTTTAATTGAATTCTTATTCATCCAAGGAAAAGGACAAATCGCATCCTTCGGAATCTTGGCTACTTCTTTAGTGACAGAGAAATTGGGAGCTACTGGACGTTTAGTCTTTGTCTTGTCAATTCCTTGACGATTTCCTTTCCTAGGTAACTTTACTTTGGCCTTTACTTCCTTCACCTTGGTCGTCATTTTAGCCTTAACTTCACTTTGAGGAGTTTGAAACACTAAACGCCTGCCAGTAATAAAATATTTTTCAGAGTTTGGAGTTTCAGGCAAATTGACGTCTGGTGTATGACGAGGTGTTATTTCTGTTAACCAAAAGTTACATTAATATTATCATAATATTATTATGAAGAATCTTCATTGAAGATGAATAGAGAATAAAATAAAATACAACTCTAAGAGTCTCTTACCCACAGAGCGATTAGAAATTAATTTTATCACTTTTGGAGTTAATAGTCCATTCTTTCTTCCAGAGGAACCAGTAGCAAAAGACAAACGACGTATGTGACTATTAGTTGGAGTACTCTTGACAGCTTTGTCATTGAGACAGCCGGAACTTGGAGTTGACTTCGGTACGCCTTTTTCAGCCTTACTAAAATCTGCATTTTTACCCAGTGGGTAAATTTGGCAAATGTATGCATAGTAATCAGTAACTACCTTGTCATGAATCATAATCAAAATGATGATTTTACAGACAAGCAAACTCTGTTAATTGATTATGTCTTTCAAATATTTTATAATGTAATATTGAATTCATTTTCGTAGGAGTGGTGGAGACATGTCGACCTGATAATAAGAATTGGCAGTATCAGTCTACAATTAAGCAACGGGACATCCTTCTCAACAGAAATCAAAAGTTCTCGTGTCATCAATATTTAATTTGTCAAATACACAAACCCATCAATTTACTAGACATATTATTGTATTATCATTTTCTAATTACTTCCAGAATCAATTCAAAATTTTTGATGTATAATACTCGTGTAATACATAACTCGTTAAATATGAACTACATAATAATAATAACAATAACAAATGTTTCTTTCTACTCTTCCTTTTCTAATTTCTTTTGTAGAGTCTCTTTTATCTTGTCAATGTGAGACGAGGCTTCTGTCATATCTGGAATTGCTTCCAGATAATTTGAAACAATAGTAAGATGTTTCAAACATTCTCACGGAAACGGTTGTCGTATGTACATTATTCTTTGACTGTCGGACCTATATAAAAACAAAGAACCATAACTATTATTAGAAAATACTTGTGACATGAAATGGGTTGAAAGAAATGTTAGCGTTTGTAGACATAACATACTACATTTAATTACCTGCACTGATTCTTGCTCGTCGTCACTACTACTGCTACTACTACTACTTTCAAGATCACCATAATCTTCATTCTCCTCCTCCTCATTGTCATCAATACGAAAGTAAGAACCCTTTGTAGAAATAAATGGGTGATAGTCATAGACTTGACTGCCCTTTCTTATTTTGGCATCTCTTGGGATTTCATAAAAGTCCACTATTGAGTTATATATAAAATAGACAACAATTACACTCATTTAATCTCACATGTACAGTTGTTATCATTGAATGAAAATAAAGGAAGTAATAAATCAAATAAGTTACTTGATAACATGTCACTGATCCATTTTTTTTCTCGTATTGCAATTTCTTGTACTCGAATGTCAATTTTTGTAACTGACTGTCTCAAAATTGACTCTAATGATTCAATATTATTATGATGTTTGACCCGAACAAGCGTAGAAAAAACTGACTCACAGGGCATTGACGATGGAAAAAGTGCAAAATATTTTTGACAATACACTTTTAAAATTGGATATTTTTCATCACTCAGAGAACTGTAAAAATCAATTAGTGAATTTGATGACTTGAAAATAACGTGCAAGTTGTCATCTTTCCGTAAAATCTCCACTTCTTTTTCCATTAATTTTGAAGAATTTGAAGGAATGTCACAATCAAATGGATTTTCAAGAAATAAAATGTCATTTTCTCTCGTCCAAAAATCTTTAAAACGGGAAACAAAATCCAATGACTGTCGATCAAAAATGTCCAGACTAAAGTCCAATGGGAAATTGTCCACATGATAGTTTTCACTCACTAGTTCTTGACAACAAATGAAGTTGATAAATTTTCTATTTCTCAGTTCTTCCAGGACTGCAAAAGCTGCAACGAAATTTTGCATTTTACGGAAAACAACAATGACACTTTGTCCCTACACTTGAAGAAGAAGGCTCAGGTCGTACAACATTTGAATACAATCAATGGTAATTGCCAATTTCCAAACCCAATCTGGATTGTCCAACTCTTCTTGTGGAATTTCATTCTCCTGAAGGAATGCCTTCATGGTATTTCTGTACATGAAGAACCTTCTTAATTGTTTTCCTATTGACAGCCACCTGACATTAGAGTTCGATAATAATGTTGGAAATTTTAGATTTTCTTTCAACATTTTCTCTTTCAATTTGGCGTAAAGTCGTTCACCGTAATTTTGTTTGTTGGAAACTAGAGCAAATTTTTCAGTAATGGGATTGAACAGTAGTGGTTCCTTCCCACAAAGTACTAGATCATGGACAATGCAATGAAGCATAACTGGAGGTTCAATATTTAATGACTTGTAAAGTTGAAGTACTCGACCCACTAATCCATCACTTTTTCCATAATAGTTTGCAGCTCCATCCGTAATTATTCCCACTAGTTGTTTCCATTCTATCTCATATTCTGTACAGACTCGTACAAACTGTAAAAATAATATAAAAGACACGGAAGTGTAAAAATTCTCTCTCTATTGTGTGTTTCAAGTAATAGTAGACAAAAAAAAACGAGTTACTTACAACATCATAAAGATTTTTTCCAGTCTTTGATTTGTCCAATCTCTCAAGTGCTAAGACATCTTCATGCAAACTAAAAGAACGGTCAATATATGTACTTGACTAAAAAGATTATGTAATACGTTCCATTTGCATATGTTGTTCCATCAAGTGCAATAGAGACAAAACAATTTTTAAGTTTGTCTTTTAGTTGACTCTTTAAATCTTGACCAATTTTTGCGTTGTAAATTTCAACATTCGTCCTACTTAACCCCAACTTTTGCACATTTTTGGAAAATTGTTTATTTGGCTTTAGTTCTTCACAAGCTGTCACAATTGATTCTTTGTGCAATTCTCCATCCAAACAAGGTTTTGCTTTCTTCATTAAATTGTTCACAATTCTAACAACAGTTCTTTTCCGTGCAATAATATCAATCGCCGGATTTTTTCACACTTTCCAATAGTTAGCACACTTATCTTGTCTGAAATGAAATCCTCACGTTCTTTACCTTCAAGTAAGTAACAAGGTTCACCTTCATGTACCTTATGTCTTGACAGGTCAGAAGCATTAATAAGTAGAACCTTGAATACTAAACAAAGGGAAAAACCATTTGTCGTTGGGACAAAATAGTAATTTGTTGTAAATTTTTTGTGGAAAAATTCACACCATCCTGTCTCCTCCTTCTGCCTCATCTTCTTTGACTTTAGCCGATGAACAATCCCTAGTTCACCTAAACTTTGACGAAGGTGGATAATTTCATTAATTCTGTCACTTATCGGGGATTTGAAGAGTGAATTGTCCTTGTGTACTCGTTCGTGATGACTTTTTACAAAACTCACATGGTAAACGTACTTTGTTTCACGACACAGTAAACAAACAAATTTGTAGTCTTGTCCGTCCCAAAACTTGATGAAACCATGCTGTAATGTCCAAGTAGCATCACATCTTTTTCCATTCCCCGGAATTTGGTAGTCTATAAATTCAGTATTTGACCAGAGTTTGGTCATGTCAACTAAAAGTTGACCCTTGTCCAGACTTGAGAAATGTTCAATTTTTTTGAACAAATATTGAAATGAAGTCTTACTGAATCAGAAGTACAACTTTTGTACAACCTATGGCAGAGTAAACACACGAATAATTTGTTATTGTCACAAGTCACTATAAACCTATCTGTGGTCCATTTAGCTGGAAATTCTTTATGTGGGAGATACACCTTCTTTGCCCTTTTCGCGACCCCGTCACTTTTACAAGCCATGATTGTGATTACTGTTTGTTCAACACTCACTAAAGTTCACAATTTCACTTAATTGATGTTAAAATAAGAATTACAAATTATTCTCAAGAGGAAAAAAAGGGAACACGACTGCCATGAGAGGGAAGCTTTGAAATTTATGCACTGACGTTAGAACTCCTTAGCTAGTAACTATGCTCAATAACATCATGCTATATTCAGTACATACTGTTCTACAGTCAGTACTTTATTCATGATTGAATATTATTCTTGAAAACATCAACAATTTGTATTAAATTGATGTAGAGACTCTCTATTAGAGAGTCAAAGTGACAATTTCTTCAAATCAATGATCAAAAATAAAAAGACGCAAAAAAATGACAAAAAATAAATAATCATCAATGATTATTATGTTATTTCCATGCATAAGTGAAATATTTCCGACATGTAATGTCCCAAAAACTGTTTGAGTGGGGAAATAGTACAAAAACGGGTTGTTGTGAATTTCAAACTTGAAATTTTTGAATTCCCATGATGATACACTGTCACAGACAGACTGTCAGTATTGACAAGGTATAAATTTTTTAATATCCTTTAGGTATGCATTACAAACTGAACTGCAACTTTGTCTCATAATATTTCTTTTTTTGTCATTAACACGTTGTGCAAATGTTATAAAACATTACATAGGTTCTTAACAACCATTTTCCACAAAAAATTTGACCCGGGTAACCCCGGTTTTCGCCGCCCGAACCGTGAGCCGTCCCGCAAAACAAGGATATCAACAATGGCAAGAATTTGCTTCATTCATGTCAGATTAAATTTCAAATTTCTTTCAAAATTTTATTTGCTTCATTTATTTGTCTCTTGTCTCATATCAATCTGATATTTCGTGCATCGTTGAATGACAAAATGGGAAGTATCAACAAAAAATAGATAATGCTAATATGCAACGACATAACCATTTCCAAAACGTACACAAGCTCAAAAAGATATACAGTTTATAGAATTTAAAACAAAAACATATGTATTACAGATTTGCAGAAGAAAAAAGAACAGGTTCATGCACGAAAATAACAGTCATAATAATTATGATCATTTAAAAAAAATTCTAATGTTTTTTCTTATTGATTGACTGTCGTTTCACTTTCTTGTTTTCTGCAACTTTAGCCGAATTTTTAATTGGTTTAGCTTGAACAAGCTGTGGTACTTTTTCATCATCCGAGACTTCTTCAATATATGATTTCCCAAGGCCATTCTCGTCCTCGTCCTCTTCATCATCTTCTTCATCCCCGTCTGACATTGCACGTTCAACAAAATCGTCAAAACTATCCATGCTCAAATCAATCATGTCAGAACCATCATCATCAGAGTCCTCTTCCTCCTCGTCCTCTACCTCTTCAGCTTCGTCATCAATATAGTCACGACCGGAGTCTTCATCTTCATCATCATCATAATCTGACCCGTCTTCACAAAATTCTGCTACCTCTTCTGACGAGTCAGAACCGATGTCTACGTCATCAATGAAGTCGTCATCATCTAAGGAAAATACATCAACAAAAATACAAAACGTTACATTTATTTCAGAAATGACTAATTGTATATAATGTTCATGAGTGCTTACCAAAAGTCGGAATTTCATCATCGTCTAGTGGAGATAAGCGTTCTTTCGTGACAACAATTCCACGTTCCCACAAATCGGTAATCAGTTGAATCCGGTTCTCGGAACTTTTCAAAGGCAGGTCATCTATCTTGACAAAATTTGGATAGCTAGCAATTAAAAGCTTAATCGCTTTTTCTGCCTCCAATGAAATTTCCACAAATTGTGGCTCTTCGCCATGATACTAAAAATTTACGAAAAAGAATTTTTTGATCAGTCAGGAAAACATACGGGAAATATTTTAGATTGACCAAAAAAATGAACCACTTACCTCCATTGAATTTTCCACAGTAAAATAAACTCTTAGAACATTCTCTTCACAAACTAAGCGTATGCAATTCTTTCGGACCAATTTTACTTCAATATCTGGATCAAATTCGCAGCGGTTATAAACTTTTCCCTCATCCATAAATTCTCCATCTCCTAAAGTACTTGTTTTCTTCTCCTCTAGGGTGATGTAAGGAGGAAGAGAATCCCACATGAATTTCTTTCCTAGTTGGTCGGCAGCAAGATCCGGTGTTGTGAACTCGACTAATTGTTGGATAAGCTTTTTAGAATGACCCATAAAGGATTTTCGCTTCTTCACTATTTGCTTGTCAGGATTATCCTGATGAGCAACTCCCATGAAACTAAAAAAATAGTAAAGAAACATGTTCTGTAGTTTTCTATCATATTGTCCCTTTTTTAACAATGTATTGAATTAATTCTTACGAGAGGTAGTCAGTCGGTAAGCCACGTCTAAATTCCACACTATTTGCCATTGCATGATCAACAGCGGAAGACAGATACTACATGGAAACAAAATTGGTACATGATTAATGCTAGCCAGAAAAATAAGAATATTAGGTGTGAAGATTATATGTTTGTTTACCTCTTTCAATAAATCTCCCCAGGTATTATTTTGATAGCACGAAATAGTAATATGTAAAGAATGCTCGTCAACAGCTTCATAAAATAAACAAATGTATAATTGAAATCCATTTCCTGTTACTTAAATATCATTATCATTAAAATAAAATTAAGCAGCGCTTTGATTTACCTTTAGCTTGATGTATCATACCCCGTGGAAAATACAACAAATCACCTTCTTCTAACACCACATCCAAAATGGGTTCTCCCAAATTATCAGTGTCTTCTAATGAAAGAAAATAAGTAAAATATATTTCAGTCGTACTTGAAATCATTTCATAGTTATTTAGTAAAGAAAGTATAAGTACCAGAGAAATTTCCACTTGAGACTCTTGGAAGTTCTTCCTCTGGTGTTCGAGGCTTGTAAAGTTTCCAATGTTTCCTTCCTTCAACTTGTAGGATGAAAGCTTCAATGTCATCATAGTGAGGAGCAAAGCCTTGAGATAAATTAAATGTTAATGTTAACATAAATCCATTTAGTACGGATTTATCAAATTCTGGTTGATTAATCAATGAAAATGACCTTGAGAGTCTGGTGGAGTCAGGTACACATTAGCTCCAACAAATGTACCAAAATACTCTTGCATTGAAGCATTTAGTCGCCATAAAGGTTTCGCATAAGTTTGAGGATTCAAAAACCTACACAAGGATATTTATTTTAGAGAATGAGAGTAAGAAATTGAGCTCAATCGGATTTTTCATAGTAACATTAACTAACCTAACACTACATCCATTGGAATAGTAGTCCCAGACTGCAGCTGGCATGGCTAAAAGGCAATAATTAACGAAAACAATTTGTAATACTTCAGTAGTAGTACTTAATGTGATACATTAGTAGTTGAAATTGCCAATGAAAAAAAATTACCTCGTCCAACAGGATTATGAGTTTGTCGTTCACCATCAGTGTAGGATGTTATGTCCACATTCTTTCCATAACGAATCAAATTCTTTCTCAAAATATCATCCAATTTTGCTGAAGTTAAAATCCACTTGTAAAAATCAGGATTAGTGTCAAACCGTTTGACATGCAAGGGAGCCTTTTCCCAATAATTTGACATAAATTCTGTCACGGGCGTTGGAGATATTAACCATTGAAACAAATTTTTCCCGTGTTCAACACTATCATCAATATTTCTGGAACTTAAAAGCTCTTCAATAAGAATTTCTTCTTCGTCCTCCAAAGAAGTTGTATCACGATTTTGAATAGGTACAATAGCTTTCTCCAGTGGTGAAATCTGTTTTTTATTTGTGTTCAACTGATTTTTAGTTTTCTTACTTGGAGTATCCTTATTTTCATTTGATTTAGGTGTCAGGGACGGAGTAGCATTGGCCTTTGGAACAGATTCATTCAGCGACTTTTTACTAATTGATAGTTTCTTTTCTTTCTCTGCTTTGAGTCCTTCATTTGGGTGAACATGACCATTCTTGTTAGATTTCTTCCCTTTAGGAATATCCTGATGCTCCATTGGACTTTTTGACAACGGAGAACCATTAGTAGTAATAGATTTCGTCTTTGCTGGCGTATCCTTTTTATTATTTAATTGTTTCGGTGAAGTTTCACTTTTTGGATGCTGATGAGCAAAAGGATTGGGCAAGAGTTGAGGGTTAAGTTCATCTTGGACAGACTTTAATCGCTTTGATAACCCAATTTCTTGTTCTTCTGTTGCAATTTCCTTACTCTTACGCTTTCTCTTCCTCTGCTTCTTGCGTTTCTTTGATGTCTCCGAGGAAATTGTCTCTGGAGCCTTCTGGTTTTGATGTGGAGCGACTTGACTCGGAGCAACTCCATTTCCTTGACTATTGTTGTTTTTTGATTTGTCCTTTTTGTTCGGAGTTTGCTTTGAAGAATCTTGATACACTTTTACTCCCGGAATCTATTACATAGAACAAATACATATTATTTGATGACTAATTTCATTTCCTATTTACAATGTATCTTTTGTAAAGGTTTATTCAACTTACCAAATTCTTGTAGACTGCATAAGCAGGAAGCTGCTCAACGTCTTTGAGTTTCATCTTTAAATTATTCAGTCAGTCAAGTGTAGAACAGAAAAATATAAAATGACACAGAAAAATCCAAAGTTTGCAGGAAGATGAACCACGCTGCTCAAAGGATATTCAAAATCATTGAATATGTGCCGCTCTGGCTTTCTCTCTTCCACCGTTCTTCGTTCTCGTTTGTCTGAAAAATTCTTGTTTTGGGTTGTTTGCTAGTTTCATGAGGTCATTTAGGTCATAATAATATTATGATAATATGATAGAGAACAAATGTCACTGTACATTGTACTGTTTAATGACATTTTTAGTATGTTAATACAGTGAGTCATCAGTGACATGAACGGTCAGCAGTGAACCTGGTTCATGGTTCTCCGTCAATTAAATGTAGAACAGTTTATCGCATTTGTTTGACTGCCAGTCAAACAGAATTCGAGGCAATCTTCATGTAAGTAACGTCCTTGAGACAATTGTAAACTGTTGACAATTTAATTGTTGTCCAACAATGGGAGTTCTATTGTGTGTAAACACATGGAATTTACACAATAATAAATGCACGCACTATAGTCTAATGATTACCCCTCCCTTTTAAAAGAGTCTTTTAATTGTATTGACATTAACACATGAAGAGAGTTGAATTTCCGGTCTGGTCA
>WJFB01001214.1:0-35568 GCA_009870185.1 Pygmarrhopalites habei
GGGAGTGAGAGAGAGGAGGGAGAAACCCATTTTGCAAATGCAAAATGGAAAGAAGTGGTTGTGGAAACAAATCACTTTGAAGACTGCCAAAATTAAATCTAGGCTATTATGTGTGGCTCCATGATTCATGCACACCATACAATCTCTCTCTCCTATTTCCACACACACATAGACACACACAGACAATCCTTTTTTGTTTTTTCTCTCCTCCTCCTCCCTTCCCTCCATCTTCCCTCTACAATTATATACTATATAAAAGTTAGCACACACAGATAACACACTAAACTGAACTACTGTGGAGACTAGACAAGAGAGATAGAGACTCACTCACTGATGATGAGTCTCCCTAACTTTGGCTACTTTGCACAATCATCAAGGCCACTCACACACTCACTCCATCCTGAAGATTTCATGAAAGAGAGAAATTTTGTTTGGATGGACTCTCTCTCTCTCCTCCCCATCCTCATACACTCATTTTTGAGCATTATAGTTTCAAATTTCAAGTGAATATTTACATGATACTTGAACAAATATACACACCCATCCTAGCAAAATTATGGAGACTACATTAATTCATGTTGTCTTTAATTTCGAACCGATTTAGTCAATACGAGAGTGAGAAAGAGAAAGAGAGAGTATGTGAATTCTTTTAAAATATCCATTTGTGTTCGTGTGCTTGGGTAAAGGGGGTTTACCAATTAACTTTTCCATTTTGGAAATTGTAAAGTCGACTCTCTTTTTCCCATGTTAATGTGCGTGTGTGCCTGTGTGCCTCTCCCGTCGTCCCGTATTCTGTATTTGTACTTTTCGAAAAACGGTCTCAAACCCATACTCTTCCTCTTATTTTCCCCGAACCTTCTCTTCCTGTTCAAGAGGAGAAAGGAAAAGTGAAGTGGACTCTGGTACAAAAAAATAAGAGAGGGAGAAAGTGGTGAAAGGGCCGGAAAAGAAAAAAAGGAAAGTGAACAATATGATGTGTATAGAAAGAGAGAGAGAGAGGGAAAAATTGTGATTGTGATACATTTTCAAATGGAATCTCAATCACGGAGCATCTTTTATTTGACTCTTTGCCTCTGAGCTCCATTCAAAGTCCTAACTGATCCTGAAAATCAGGCTTATTTCCTTTTTTATTCAGAGCTAATGCTCTTTCTTTCCCTTTTTCTCTATTCTCCCATTCTCATAGTCTGCATATATCAATCCATATAGAATATAGACAGACACCCCCTGCCTCCCCGTGTGTGTGTCTGTGTATGGAATTGTATGAGGATCTATTGGCATTTTTAATTTCACTCTCTCGAATTGGTTGTCTACCTTGGAAGTCCATCGATGCAAGGAATAGTAGATCTCCATACTACATCTAGTAGGTAGCTGGAAATGTGGAGAATAGAGAGTGTATAGTGTATGGAGGAGTATGTAGCCCTTAGCAACAAACAGCAGTCCTCCTCCGCTTTGCTCTCTCTCTCCTCTCCCTTTCTCTCTCTCTCAAAGCTAAGCTGACAATGCATTTATGTATGGATGAGAAAGAGAGATGCGATTACTTCCTGCTTGAATGGCAATGGAAATGGAACGAGAATATCCAAATATCCGATTCAAATGCCATGCCAATGCCATGTTAATGGAACAGACAGGGAAGAAAGGCGTGTGTGTGTCTCTCTTTCTCTCTTTCTCGCTCTCTGTGGAGGGAGACTACGTACAAATCGTCCTTTACTTTCCTTGACTATTGAAAATGTAATACAATAGCCACTTGGAAATTCTTTGAATAAAAGCTCAACCATCCGCATTATCGGTAGTCTCGGCACTGCCGTCGCCTTGACTACGATTACTTTGTCCCACTTTGACGTGAACCAGAGGTATGTCAGAGCCCTTCTCTCTCTCTCTCTCTGTGCGTGTGTCTCGTCCCGATACGTACATTCAAAAGATACATATACAACATAGGGCTAAGGCTAACCTCAGTCTGAGGACAGGAGGAGGGATTGGATAGGAGAATAGAATAGAGAGACAGAGAGAGAGAGAGAAAGGGAGAGAATGAGACAGAGAACCGGGGGAGACAGGGAAAGGGCTGAACATTTATGTAAAATAAAATTTATTTTGAAAATTCTCTCAGCCAACACAATTTTACTTGCAAAATCAAATGGAATTTATTTCAATCTGGGGTGTGTGTGTGCAATTTATTTCCAAATTTTCAAACCCCTCAAAATATACAACTTGTCTATTTCACCTTCTTTCTCACATGTGCCACACACAAACACACACACGCACACACAGACAACTGACTCTCTCTTCCTCCCTTTCTCTATCCTTTTATAAAATTTCCTCGCTCTCTCTTTGTGTGTGTGTGTGTAGTATTATAGCCACTATGTATAGCATCTCTCTTTTTGTACGTTGTATGGGGAGGGAGGCATGTGATTCCGATTTTGGATTCCAAACTCTGACTTCAATGCAAATGCCAATTGAATTTCACTCTTCATTCTTAATTCCAAACGAAATTCAATAGGAGAAAATGGCTGGCGTGGAAAATTGGATTCTTTCTAGATATTTTCCATATCACAATCCTCCATTCATCACAATTCGTCATTCAAAGGAAACTCTAAGATTGTCAATTCCTTTTTTATTTTCATTACACACACACAGTTTTCCCAATCTTACATCCTCTTCCTCTTCTCTCTCTCTTTAAGTAGTAAATGGGAGAGCAACCGAGGGAATGTCAACTGCTTTTTTTATATTCACTTTCTCCCTCTCTGTGGAAAAAATCCCAATCAAATTACAAATGTCAGGTTTAGCAGCATGAATAACTTGAGCAAAACTATTTTGCAATTAATTTTTTATGAAATGTAGAAAACCCTCCATTTTTATCTGCAATCTTCAACACACACACACATACATATAGAATGAAAACGTCTCGCTGAAGGACTTTAGAAAGGAAAGAATAAGATGAAATCCCTCAAAAATTTTGATCTCATCAAAGTCAGGAAAATAAAATACAAACCAAATATATTATACACGAATTGAAAGGGCTTAACTCTACCCAAATTTGCATACCACGTATTTTCTCCCCAACAACTCTGCTTCTATAAAAGCCTTGACTAAACATTTCCTTTTAAAACATTTCAAAATAACTATCTTCTATTAATGATGATGTTCATTTATAGGATTTAATATAATTTCAGAAAAATTTGAAGCACAAAATAAAAATAAAATCCCTCAGGTTTTATTGGACGGCATAGAGAAATTAGAAGAAAAGATGCAGTTATAGATACATCACATATTTCAGGCAAAAAAATTTGCAAATGCAAAGTATCCGTTATGTACAACTAAACGTTGTCATTAGAGTCTTGTAAAATTGGGAAAGAGATTGGGAATTTTGGGCAATGGAGCAGAAATGGTGGTCCACACACACACACAGAGTAATTTAACAGTTTAGTGTAAAATGTGAAATGAGAGAGAGAGAGTGAGAGGGAAGAAAGAAGAAGAGGAGGAGAAATGCCTTCCATTATTCCATATTTCACTATCAAGTTGGTTCATTTTCGTTCGGAAATGGGAAATCGCAAGTTTCAGCGGCCTCCCCTCCTCCTCCACCTTTTCCTCCAACGAAAGTTAGTGCAAAGCTGGAGCCTAAGCGAGGATAGTACAGTAGACTACAGACTACAGTACAGTGTAGTGTGGGACTATGTAAATACATATAATCGTATATATTTATATTTGTGCCTCTGCCTCTGCCTGTCCCTGCCTGTTTGTAGAGTGTGTGTGTGTGAATTGAAAATCGTTTATATTACGTCATTAAGCTATTCAATTTTTCCTCCCTCTTTCAATCAATGAAAATGCTCCCAATCTGCGCTCCTCGTTTCTTACCAAGTTACGACTACAGGACGACGACGCTGACGTTGTATATACGTGTGTACGTATGTGAAGAGAGAGAGAGGGAGAATTACTTCTCATTCCTACTCATTTCCATTTCCACCTCCTTCCCTATCCACAAAATACTCTCTCTCTCTAAACACTACACACTCAACACACTCTCTCTCTCTAAACACTACACACTCAACACACTCTCTCTCTAAACACTACACACTCAATACACTCCCTCATGCTCCAGCATGTACAACACACACACATGCAATACTCCAATAAACGTACTATACACTACACACAACATAATGTACACAGGAAGAGTAGAGTAAAGGGAGGGAGAGTCGATGGGGCTCTGGAATTGTCACCCGGCGAAAGCAAACTGAGAATTAAAAAAAAAACCTTTTCTTCCTTGGCGAAATAAAAATACATGAGAAAAAAACAAGTCAGGATTCTTCGACAGCCCTTTTTTTAAAACTGGGGACGGACGGGGAGTAGTGGCATGGCATGGCGTGTGTGTGTGTGTTCATTTTCCAAATGAAATCAAAGTCAAGATATGAATCCCCTTTTAATTTCAAACACTAAAAGGTTTTCCCAGTCCCTTCTCTCTCTTTTCTTCTCCTCCTCCACCACTTTCCCCTGTTATTCATTTTTTAAATGGCAGAATGATGTGATATTAGAAAACTATTTTGTTACCAAGCTACAAACATCCCACTTTCCCCTTCTCTCCTTCTCCTCATCCTGATATCTTTATGTGAGTGAATGTCTCCCCTGTCTTTGAGGGGGTATTTGTGCCTGTGTGTGTGGATCTGTTTTCCTATTTATTTGTTTACACAAAAAGTGATATGAGGAGGAGGATCCTTTTAAATGGAGCTTTCTCTCTCTTTCATATTTACTCCCGTCACCACTTTTCATTCTCCCTTCTCTTCCTCATTTCCTCTCTCTCCATCTTTTTCCAAAGTTTTTCTCTCTGGGAAAGTTGTGCTTTTTTTCATGCTCCCAGTATTTTTATTCCATTTGGAAAATATTCATGGATGATTTTGTGACTCTCATTTTTACACTCCTAGTTCATTATTGATAGTACCAACAGTGAAATTCAAAATCGGAGATTGAAATGTAGGGGAGACAATCTGTGTGTGTGGAAAACATTCTCTCCCTTTCTCTATCCACTTGTTCAACCTCTCTCCACTACAATTGCATTAAGACAGAATTTTCTCCATCTTCTCGATATTTTTTAATTGAGAAGGGAATAGAGCGGGAAAAGAGAAAGAAGGGGAAAGAAAAAGTCCCCTCTTCTCTCTGCTCCCTCTCTCCAATTCGTACACAAGAGACAGAGGAAAAATGAAGGAGCAAATCCTTGGATTTGATTTTCTGAGTGAAAATTTAGATGAGAAATTTCCCGGTTTGAAATGAAAATACAATATAGTATCTCGTATGCTTTATTTTATAGCTTTCGAAATTGAGAAGGGTGGATGAAGATCATTCCAGACAAGGGGATTGGTATAAAAAAATTCAATTTTTTATGTCGTAAAATCAGGGAAAAGAAGGAGAAAGATAAGAATAAAAAGAAGAGGACGGGAGCGGAAAAATTTTAATAGTCATTCAATTTTTTTGTTTTTTCGGATGGACTCTGTGTACACACTTGTGTGTGCATTGTGCATGTGTGGAGGATTATTTAATGAGCACGAGTTGAGAAATTTTCAATATTATGTAAGATGAAGAGTAAAATGAGGTTCTAAAAACTCTGCGTAGTCGTCTCACACACACATCCACCCACACACACGCACAATGTGTGGAGAGAGTAAAAGGGGGAAGAGAGGAAGAGAAAAGTTAAAATGAAAGAGCTGACACAAGTCACAAGTGTGGAGAGTGTATTTGAGGTTGAGGGAAGTCAGCATGATTACATTTTGAATCTGGTAGCTGGTTTTCAATCTAATCAAGCCCATGGAGAAATCAAAGTGTTGCTACTCTTGTGTGGTGCACACTGTACGCTCTCTTTTTCATACATATGTGTGTGTGTACACCCCTGCACACACACACACGAGACGGAATGAGAAAGAGAGGGAGAGAGATCTGACTCTCAATCCTCTTTCTCTGTGATTTTCGCGTCTGTTCTTTGGCTCGTTGAGTGGGTGAACAACTCACCAAATGACCATCAATGTAATCTAATTTCCATTCAATTTGAAAATTCGCAACCCTTGATTTGATTCCTGATTCAACTCTCTCTCTCTCTTTCTCTTTCTCCTCCCTCAATGCTCCATCTCCTCTCCCGGTCTCTTTCCCTCCGTCCTTGCTCACAGTCAGACAGGACTGTGCCAGGAAATTATTAGCTCATTTAGAACAGAATTTTCGGACTTATACACATGTACATCCCACACACACACAACACTACTACTTCCATGTACAAGGATACAAGGAGAGTCCGGATCCCAGGCTTTACACATGTATTATTCTACGTTTAGAGAAAGTAAATGCAATTGTAGAATACGTCAAATGTGCATATCACTCCATTTCCTCTTTTCATCCACTACGTACAGTCATGACGACCCAAATTGACGAAAATTGGAGATGAGAGACCATCTTTTTATACATGACTCTCTATGTTGGGACACATGTCCCACTGTGTGTGTGTGTGTGGATTTAACCCACATTCAAAAATTTATGGGAAACCCTTTTAATGATTCCTCTCTATTTATATACACACACCCAGTCAGAGAGAGAGAGATAGAGAGAGCGTGTGTGTAGGGGATAGAATAACAAGAGCACATTACTTTTTTACATAGTTGTACTTCCACACACACACACACGCTCACTCCAGGAACATCAACTTTGTTCAAGGAGTTGCAAAACGAGACTTTCACTTGCAAGGGAGAAGAGTAAAGTAAAGGATAGATAAGGAGAAGACCAGAGAATAAGAAATGAAAAGGCTATAAGTATTTTGAACGGGAGAAAGACGATGATTGTAAATCGATAGAAATACAATGAATTCAATTAAACTTGTTGAAGAAATAGAAATGGAGGGGGAAAAGACATGGAGCTCCGTGCATACATACAATGTTGTATATGTGTGAGTGTATTCGAGAGAGAGAGAGTGTGTGTGTGTGTGTATGTTGAACGTTCAAGTTACAATACTATTAGCTCCAGTTTCCATGCAACTCTGTCTCTCTATACACAATAGAACCCAAAAAGTAGAGAGAGAGAGAAGGAGATGGAAAAAGTAAAGAAAGTACAGCATGTGCTTGTGTGTGCTTGTACTTCGCCTACTTTCCCCTCGTACACTCTACTACGCTCCCTGCGCTCTCTCTCTCGTTGTGTGTGCTCGCATGAAGGGAAGGGCGTTTGTATGCAGAATGAAGGGAAAAAGCAGGCTAGACGCTTTTCCCTTCCAACACACTCACTCTACTCCACACACACACAAGTTCTTACTCCAGCCCGTACTACACTCGACTATATTACAACTCAGCACACACACAAAGGGGGGCTTCTTCTCATTCCTCATTCATTCATGCAAGTGCGTGCGTATGTACGCATTTACGCACTCCCCGTACTCCTTTCTCTCACACATTCTCTCTCCTCTCTATGCTCACACACAACGTTTCTTACAACGACTACCCAACGTTTCCCTTCCCTGTCTATGTACAGAATAAATACAATGACTTGTATGTACGCCAGTACAATCCACATCTATTTCTCTTCGTTTCTGGCTCTGCATGGTAGGAAAAAAGAGGAAAAGCGGGGTGAAGGGGGAGAGAGTGGAAAAGAAGGAAAGAGAGAGAGAGAGGGAGGGGGAGAGAGATGGAGAAAAAGCAACAGTCGTCGTCCTGCCATTATTCACTACATATCACACTACTAGGGAAATGTGTCTCGATGGCTGGAGCAAGGAGGGAAAAAGGCAAATCACAAAAATACGCCTATACCAACTATACACCCTGCACCATCATGCTACGGCATTCCTATTTTCCTATTGCCAGAGTGCGGGTTGCCTTGTCCAAGGGAGCCATCATGTACGTATAAATATATTGATTTCTCCTCCTATATTTATGTATGGATGTGAAACTTTCTCCGTCGCTTTCTCTCCAACAACTGTCTGTCTGCCGCTGTTGCAGACACTTTTTGCTATGTGTCGTCTTCATGTTGTTTTATATATGTGCTTGTGTGTGTGTGTGTATGTGGAAGCTCCTTCTTCTTTTCTAGCACACAAGCGATACCTTCGTATTCCCAGCCACCCGGGTATTTTCATATTTCACGAAATTCCGCATTCCTAATTTTCCCAAATGACAACAAAAAGGAAGAGCTTATCATACATTTTGCTATCTAAGTAATTTGTTTAAAATATGTTTCCTCTCAAAAATCCCCCAAACATGAGCAATGATCCTTGACAAGAGAAAAACACAAATTTTCAAATTTCCACAAAATTAGAAAATATGAAGAGGGGGGAGAGTGTTTGTTATAATATATGTTGTACACAATACAGGTATTAGACATTGGTCCTGGCTACGGTGGCAGCGGCAGGCAGTGGAGTGTATGATGGCGACCGCCATGTAGGCGACTTACTCTGGCCGGAAAAAGTTGGAGCTAATCAAGATGGTAATTTGAGTTGTGGTGGAAAAGTGAATCTAATAAAAGAATTTGACATGGATTTTCCCTTCTCTCTCTCTCTCTCTCCACACACATACAATCTCGTTTTGTGCGTGTGTGTGTGTGGGGATAGGAAAGTGAGTGAAAGTTTTTGAATTTTTTTCTCAATTTTTTTTTACTTTTTCTGGGTACCCTCTAGGATAGAGAAAGTAGAGGAGGGAAAGGAGAGGAAGGGAGAAAATGGGAAGTGAAGGTATAAGATGAAAAATGTAAGTGTGAATTTGTATGAGCATGATGTGAAGCATATATCAGATGGAATTGATATAGTTTCATTCTGTGAAACATAGAGAGAGAGAGTGTGTGTGTGAGGTACATGTGTATATACATATGTTAGATTGAGGTTCTTTATTAAAATCTTGGGAGGGCTCCTAAATTTGAAGCGGGGCACGAGAAGACGAAGGAGGAGAAGAAGTTCACGCGCCCCCAGACTAATGTTTCCAGTTTTCTTCATTTCCCATCCAACGTATTCGCATATTAGATTTCTCTTTCTCTCTCTCTCTCTTCCTCCCACTCTCTCTCTCACACACACACTCTCTCTTTCCTTCTTTACGGTCTTTCATATTGCCCAAGCCCAACCAAACCAACCAGCCAATGTAATGTTCACTACTTGGTGATGTGTGTTGATGTGACTCTTAAACATTGATTAAAATTCAACGAGAGCCAGGATTTCTCAAGTAGTCACATACCTCAGTCTCTCTCCCTCTCCCTTCCTCTCTCAGTCACCTACATACACGTCCATTCCTAATTCCCACATTTTCAAGCTTGATGAGAAAGTCAATACTTTTCCACTTCCTCTCTCCACTTTCTCCCCCACTCTGCCCATGTTGTGACTACACGTGGAATTCACAGCAGACTTGAAGGGAAAAGAGAAAGTCTCAATGAGATGGGAGTTTGGGTAAATACTAGTTTTCTATGTTTCTCTCCAACTTTCAAATTGTCACCCACCCCCACATTTACTTTTTTTAGGGAAAAGAAGAATTCAAAATTTTATATTTTATTTTATTTCAGATTCACAAACCCACAACTTTCCTTCAAAAAAGAATTTTATTTTCTCCCCCTCTTTTCATTAAATTTCATTCTTACACTTTTCTCCTCTCTGACCCCTCTACCTTTCCCATTTTTTGGTCAAACTGAATTTATTGTGTTCAAACCTCCGATTGTAGAATTTGAGAAATTATTTGAAACTGAATCTCCTCCTTTCTATTTTTCTCCCCTCCTTTCTTGTCCTCCAAGAAGGAAATGCTGACAAGGGGATAAACCACAACAGTAGACCATTAGAGTAGTTTACATTGGCCAGGGAAGAAAAGAGAAGGGGAAAAAAACTTTTTTTCTGACCATTTGCCTCGTTTTTCCGTGAATACCATTCTGAAACAAGTTCACACACACACACACACTCTCTCTCTAGCTCTCCTTCTCTTTCACTCACAAGGCAATGGCAATGGCAGAAAAAAAGGGGAAGAAGAGAAATAGGATAAGAACAAAGGAGGCGAGTAAGATGAGATGACCAGAGAGTTGCTCTCACCATAAATAGGTCTCATAGAGAGAGAGAGAAAGAGAAAGGGAAAGGGCAGCTCCTCCTCCTCTTGCACTATACTTCATTTCGTGGATGTCAAGTGGGAAGACAAGGGAAGGAGAGAAAGTCCGCCATGGGTATACGCCATACCGTATCACAGTCTCGTTTGAGGTCAGACACTTATTCTCTTCCCCCTCTCCTTTCTCTGTCTTTCTGTCGAGGGGAAATGTACCTTGTTCCAAACCGAGAAATTTGACTTTTCTTTTTCATCCCCTTTATTGTTCTCTCTCCACATTGCTTCATAGGTGTACGTACATTCTTTAGAATTTCAAGATAAGGATTATACATTGGAAATTGTCATTGTTGAAAGGTTTTCATTCCCACTGTCATTGTTGCTGCTGTTGTTGTTTATTGTAGTTCCTGCCCTCAGTTAAAACCCACGACTCGGTTAGCTGAGGAGGGAAGGGGAGGATAAAAATGACAGGATATCCATAAATGAAGGAGAAAAGAGGGGGGAGAAAGAAAGAAGAGAGGAGAATTGTACACGACCATCCTTCTATCCGCAACATTACATTACACTTACTTGGTTAACATTCTTCTGTTTATTTTTTACACACTGACAAAATGTCCCTTGGCGTCACACCCTCTCTCACTTTCACACACACACACACACACACACGGAAACACAGAGAGAGAGGACAGGAGAGGGCAGGGATGAGGACGATCCAAATTCTATTGGATTTTCCATTTCTCTATTTTTTTCACCCGACCTCTCACTACTGTCTCTTCCATCTCTCCCTTTCATCCATTTCCATGACTCTTGAGTCCTTTTCAGGACGGAACATTTCTGTTCGACAAGCAAGGAAAGAGAGAGGGGGAGGGAGAGAGAAAGAGAGAGAGGAGGAACAGAGAGAGACATGAAGCTAGTCTCTACCAGGGGCTAAAAAGGGTCATTCTTTCCTAAAAAACTGCTCAGCCATCAGCCTATTTTCCCACTTTGCTCAAAAAAGAAATGGACTCAACGCTTCTCAACGGCGGCGGCTTGGGAGCTTCACTCTCTTCTCTTCTCTCTCTCTCTCTCTCTTGACTTACTCTCTGTCTGAAATGCCCAAGCTCTTCTTTTTTCCCTCCTCTTCTCCATTTTTCCACATTGGGAGATCCACTTACATTACATTGCTTATATGACACACACAGATACCCACCTCCAGCTCAACCCTGACACTGTCACCACACACACACTAAACGTGTAGGCTTAATGGGGAAGGCTGGATGTTGGAATTTTTGTTTCGGTCTAAGTGCACAAATTCTGGAGCTAGAGGAAAACGACAGAGAGGCAAGAGAGAGAGAGAGAGAAAGTGAGTGAGCCGGAGGTTGGCCTGAGGGTGATTGAAAAAAAATGAAATGGAATGAAATACACGCTCCATTTCGGTGTTGACGTTAAACTGCTCTTGACGGGGGCCATGTTATAGTGATGTACTCAAGTCAACCCGACCCGGTACGTATGTACCTTCGTATATTGTACATGTGTGTGTGGGTGTCGGGAAAGAATAGCCTCTACACTACACTACAACTACAGAGTACAGTACAGAAGCAAATGCCTACAGTTTCCTTTTTCCTCAAACACACACACACAGAGAGAATCCTCCTCCGTTTTTTTCTCCTTCTGGTGGAATTGAGTATTAAAGCTTGTACTTGTCCACCAATCTTAATGTAAAAGAGAGAGAGGAGAGAAGAAGGGGAAAGATCACTTTGACCATGACGACCACTTCTTCCTCCTCCTCCTCTGCCTCTGCCGCCACCGCTGGAAATGCATGTCTGTAGAGAGAGAGAGAGAGAAAGAGAGGGGGAAGTGAGTCCATCATATTATATACAGGGAAGTACAATCAAGACAACTTGTGAGTGATCAAGCCACACACACACACACCACCACCACACCATCATACATCTCTTCTTCTTTTACTAATACTACTGACTTGTACTACATGTACATCTACGGGCTATGACGCCGAGGCTCGGACTCTCTGTCATGTCAAAGTTCGGAGTGGACACAAAATCTCCGTTGAAAGAACGGAAATTGAACTCTGGATATGACTTATACGTCTCGCTCTCTCTCTCTCTCTCTCTCTTTTCAGTCTCACTTCCATCCTCTTCATAAAAATAAAACTGGAGAATGGTGGATATCCATTTAAAGAAAAGTCCCTTTTTCCTCTCTCTCACACACACATATGTACTCACAACCTTCCGCCCTAGCCTTCTCGACTAATTTTTTTTGGAAATGAAAACGAAAATGGAGGAGGCGGTGGTAATAATGAACAACTTCCCCGTGTCACTAAATCTTGTGTAAGAAATAAGGAAAAGGGAGAAAAAAAAGTACAACTCACAACTCTCTCTCTTTTCTCATACACTCCTCATATCAGTACAAGTCATTTAAATGGATTTGATCATTTATCAAAAAACAATGGTACTTGAGACAAATTTTGAATCCCTTTTTGATTTATTTGCCAAATTGGCCCGCGTGTGTGTGTGGGTGGTACATGAAAGTCATTTTATATTAATGGTAGACGTGAGAAGTGGAGGGGGGGAGGAGAATTAATTTTTCAAAAATGTCATCGATATGGAGGTGATTAAAAATAAAATGTCTGGCTTCCCAAGTCGCCTTCCGCTGTACTGTTTCCCGCTCCTCAAAATTTTTCTATTTGATTCCGACGGAATTTTCTCAAGAGACTTTGCATCTAGAGGGAGAAAGAAACCATGAGCGTGTGTGTGTGTGAAATGAAAGAGAGAGAGAGAGAGAAAAAAGGTGAGATTTTTTTATATTTAGTTTTTTTTCCTCTTGGAGAATTCTGAAGAGTTTCGGAAATTGCCTTGATGATGTTGAATCACAATCTAATTTTCTACACTGAGAGAGCCAGAGAGGGAATCACTTGAAGAGATGTAACATTCCTATCTTATTCCTTAGCTTGCTTTCTCCATCTTCCTCTCATCTTCACCTTGTCCTCAAAATATTTTTAAGCCTAATAATCTACCCCAAAAAATAAATAAGTATACCTTTTTCACACACACACACACTTACATACACACACAGCAGCTTGCAGCAGGATTAAAGATGAGAGGGTTAAAATCGTTTTCTATGATGTGGTTTTCGTCCAACTCTCTCTCTCTCTCTCAAACACGACTCACATCCCTGAGCATACCGTGGAGGACGATTGAGAATTTAGTAAACTTTTCGCAAATTTTGACGAAAATCGAATTTCTACTCAGGAGTAATCAAGTTTGTAACATTTCGAGCAGGTAACGAGGTTAGGACTTGAAAACCTACTTTTCCTTGATAAAATAATTTCATTTCATCAAGGCGAAGGTAAAGGGTCCAACGAGGGTGGAGAGGATGAGGTCTTCAGAAGAAGAAGAAGAAAACGGGACAAGGAGAAAGTAGGGAGTACTTTTGCATCTCTCTGCAGTCTGTCCCTATATATAGAGAGGAGGATATAGAGTGCAGAGTTTAAAGATTTGATTTTTGTTCTCTCTCTCTCTCTTAGCCACTCTATATATAAGAGAAATTATAAAGGGACTACATGTAATTTGGTCCGATTAAATTTAAAAATAGTTTAAAAAGTGAAACTCTCATATGGTTAGTTATTTTAGCTTTTCCCCTCTCTCGCCCTTCCATGCACTTCCAAATTGCATCCTTCGCATAGGTTGTAGCAAGTGTTGTGTGGCTGTTTCATTCCTGGTGCAAGAGTGAAATTTTTGTCATGTGAACATAAATTGTCTCTCTCTCTTCTATCCTCTTTCTTTGGTACTGGGACTTTTTTTCTCTCTGTGGTACTCGAGGCTCAAGTCCAAAATCATGTAGGTATGTATGGATGGAAGGATAAAATTTGGAGTCTAGAAAAAATAGCTTGGAGCCTACATAAAATACAATATATAATATACTCTCTCATATTTATAGTCTACAGCCCTTGAAAATTGCACACAGAATTTCCTCTCCCTCTCCCTCTCTCGATTCATATAGACTTTCTATATCCCCTGCTCATATATTAACTGTGTATGTGAATTGCACAGGGACTGTGTGTACGTGTGTCTGTGTGTGGAGAAGGAGGAATCGATTTTTTGGTGAAGGAGCGATAAGCACTGAGACATCAAATGATCAAATGGTTTAATATCGTCGTTGGTTTCACATGGAAGTGGATTTCATTATTTTTCATAGCTGTGACAGGAGTTAAGTGAGGAAGTGTGCAAATACACATCGCCATTACATTTTTTTATTGAATCAACTCCGCTCAGTACTTTTCAATTTGGTTTCTATCCTCCCCTCTTCTCTCACTCTCTCTCTCTTTTTCTGTCTGCCTCTGTCTCTCAGTCCATGTCTTCTACTCCTTGATCCTTCTGAAGGAATATACATGTTGAATGATGAAAGGTTGGGAGACACACGTCCAATGTCCTACTGACCATTTCTCTTTCCATTTTTTCCATATATTTTATTTACCCACCTAACGTTACCAACCAATTCTATTTTAGACTGGATATTTTGTCAGACCTGCACAGAAAGGACAGTCGAAACTTGAAGCAGGGAGGCGGAAAACGTAAGGAAGAGAGAGCGAAAGGAGAGAGAATTGTCAGTTCTGAAAACCAACACACACACTCACTCACCCTCACGCCACATCAACGCTACACCATGTAGACATTCACACATGGAAAACTTTCCTCACCTCCTCTTATTTTATTTGCTTGCGTGCAATACATTTTTTGCACTGTGTTTGGTATGTTTGTGTGTGTGTGTGTCTATGTCTAGGAGGGACCGACCAGAGTCGTCGACACACACAAGGAGAAATCCAAATGGAACAAGTTACGTGTCAACCATGTCTCCGTCTTTATCATTGAATTTTTGGAGGAGAGGAGAAGAGAGAGAAGGGGAGGAGAAAGGAAAATGGAGAGAGGAATGAAGAGTAGCTTTAGATTTAAATTTGAGTTTAAAAATTCACACGTTTCTCTTCTTCGCTTTCCTCACACGAGTTCTCTTTTTTGTAAAAATACAAATGTAAAAATACTCTGCTTTGTGTGTCTTTGGGAGCTATCATGTACATATTGACAGACTAGAAATTAGACGACTGCTTATCTACATGGAGATAGACGAGTGGAGAGAAGTAGAGAGAAGCGAAGAGGAGGGGAGGAGTTTTTTGTGGTGAAAAAATGGAGAAGAATACATGGATCTTTGTGTAAAGAGAAAGATGAATAAAAAGGTAAATGGAAATGGAAGAGAGAGAAAGAGAAAAAATATTGGAGGAGCACACACATTTCACACACACACACACATCCACACAGACAAACAGAGAAAGAGAGCGGGAGGGAGGGAGAGAGTTTTTTAGGATAAAACATGTGTGTCAACATATGAGGACGACGCATAAAGAAAATAAGTTGGGAGACTTGAGTAGTGAATGGAAAGATAGACAAGGTAATCATATGGAATTGTCATTTACATGAGAGACATTACATCACTTTTCTCTTCTTCTTTTTCAATGCACTCTAATGTGCTCTGCATGGATGTACAGTGCGGAATTATCCTACGCTTTCGAGTTGTAAAAAAAACTGATGACGACAACCGTACAGTTTTCTCTCCACACTTTACAATATTATGTTGTAGACAGAGAGCCGTACAATATTATACTGAACGAAGGGAGAGAGTGAGTGTGTAGTCTGACGAGAGTATATTCAATTGAGGAATCCAGTTCACCGTCACTTGGAAATTGTGTGTGTGTGTGTCTATCTTCCTGTTCCCCGTCTCTCTCTCTCTCTCTCTTTATGTGTGTGTGTGGATTGAGAAACCATCTATGTAGACAACAGGAGAGGGAATGTACAGGACGTTCGGAATGGGGTGACACAATGTATAAACAGACTGTGAATGAAGGAATGCATTTTGTGAGATTTTCTACCGGTGGTTTGGACGAGCGAGAGAGAAGACAGACAGCCGTCGACAACGTCGGGCTGAATACGCACATTTCTCGGATGATGTGGACGCCGAATACCCGGGGTTTTACAGTTCTACTTTAATATATGTGTGTGTTTCTATGCAGTCTAGTCTAGCGTGGAGGAGCATAGGGTGTGTTGAAGCTCCCCTGATGACATGGCACACTATAATTATACATTTTAACCAGCCTCTTCCCCATTCACATCAGTCAGAATTCATATTTTCATCACGGCTTCCTCCCTCCCTCTTCCCCACTCTGTGTATGTGTGTGTAGAAAGGACATCATGACACGACACAAAGGACACCATGTGCTCAACTAACGAGCCCAACTCTCCCTGTCTCTCCTTTCCCTGATTCTTCCCAACTTACCTACAATTATATCCAATGACTCTTTCTATATACAAAACTTCATTCAGCCTTCACAGCCTGTACACACATTCTCTCTCTCTCTCCATCATATACAATATACGTGCGTATGTGTATGGATTGCGCATTTATTATTATACCTAACTTTGAATTTATGAGACAGAGAGACACGTCCTCCTCCCATTCCATCTTTCAATTTTAAAAATAGTCTCTTTTTCTTTCTTCCTTCCTTTTACAAACTGAGGGAACTCCACCAACCAGAAATATACACACTAGAGAGTCACTCTCTGTTATAAGCCATCTGCATTACCCCCTGGTCTCTTTCCTCTTCCTATTTTTTGACTCACATTAACTCAAGAAACATGATTTAAATTAAATCAAAACATTTTACTAATAGTCACTTCCTCCTCCTCCCACTCTCTCTCTCTCTCTATCGATAATCCTTCATGAAATGAATCATGTCTGTTTGGACATGGCTCATCCCCCATCCTCCTCCACTGGCACCTGTAAATACAGTATAGCTCCTTCTTTACTCTCCTGTTGTGGTTCTATCTTTCCTTGATGTCTATGAGTGTTCACCTCTCCTCCCGCACGTCGAATCAACTTTTAACCTTTAAGGGAAATTAATTTGGAGAGAACAACTTGAGTTTTCCATACACAATCCATACCCGCCAACGAATCAATTCCACTGAACGTAAATATAACTTTGTATAATCGACACACTCCTACAAAAGTACTGTAAAGTTAAAGGAGAACAAAAGTCTAATTAGAACTTACCTCGTAGTTCAAGGAAACTGTAAACAAATTTGGTAGACTCTGTACACATAGTGTATGTAAATTTTACTATATAAACATCTCTGTTCTAATGACGGATGTAGAAATTCTGTAAATATCAGATTGAATTTGATTTTATGTTGATGGATTTAAAACTTATCAAATCGTGACCCTTGACCCATTGTAGAACGCTGGCACTTGTTTTAAAATCATAAGAAAATATCAAACAGTTTAATGTATGTAATATTAGCTGCACCATAGCCACAAAGAATCATGCATATGTACATATAAACATGGGATATTGATGATACGGTTTTACTAGCTTCCCCGGTACAGATGAAAATACTGAGATGTAGTGTGTGCCAGTGTGTATGATTGGGATGAAATGAAATTGCAAGTGTTTCGTACTGTTAGTGATGTTGATGCCATGGTAGACTACCATTGGTAGCCAACGCCATGGTTTTCATGTGCCAAATTGGATTTTAAGTTTTGCTCCTTTCCTCTCTCCCTCTCTCTCCGCTCTGAGGTTTTATAGGATTAACTAGCTCTCCCTTTCCTCCCTTCCCCCTCCACGATCCTCACTGAGCCTTTATCTTGTCTTTGTGTGGACGTCTGCCTGCCTCGGCTTCCTTCCTTGCTTTGAAGGAAGGAAGGAAGAAAACCTTGTCCAATATTCATTCAATATCCCCTCACCATGAACACCCCATCTCGAGCACAATACACAACACAAACACGCACACACACACTCTCTCACTCCACATCCTCCATATCCTGATGTGCAGCCACACACACACACAAGTCCCTTCTCAAAGAAAACATATACCGAGAGAGAGAGAGTCGAAGCTTTCATGAGAGAGAGAGTTTCCTCTTTATTGTGGGCTCACCACCCTTCCTCTCCACGCAAAACCGAATCGTTGTAAAATAGTAAAATTTCATAAAGTCCCAAGTCAGACACAACCACACACACCACCACCACTTACTTCTTAGTAGAAAAGTGAAGACAGAGTCTCTCACAACTTTGGCTCTCTTTTTTCTCGGACGAAAAGTTCCTCCCTTTGAAAAGCAAGGACCCGTGGTGTGTTTGTAGTGTGTAGTTGTGTGTGTGTGTGTGTGGAGTGTATTTTTGAGTTAATTGAAATCTATAAAGTTCAGCTCAAAGGGGAGAAAATGGAGGATGCTTCTCTCACACTCACACATACACACACATGGGCAGGTGTGAAAGGATGGGTTCGAGACATGCAAATGAATGACGAAGAAGAGGGAGTTAGAATGATGGGACACGTGAGCCGACAATTGATGTAAATGGTGACTGTAGGTTTGGTATAGGAGGAGGAGGATTGGAAAATATGCAAATATCCAATCTGCCGCAGTTTCTTTTAAACCTCTTTCAAGCACACACACACACACACAACTAGTAATACTGAAGCTGAAATTTGTGGGTTTCGGTTTGTGGCACAACACGACGTATGTGTTCAAAAATCCCCTCAACTTTCAGGTCTTTAGATTTCAACCTCAAGAGAATACAGTCAGATAGACGACGACGAGGATGACGACAAAGACTACACACGACCACACTTTGTTCGTTAAGCAACGTAGTGGCAATTACAGATGAAATTAGCCATTACCCCCAAAACTTTTTTTCTCTTCCCAGTTACTAAACTACATTTTTAAATTTTTGCATTTTTTGGCAGCTCACCCATTTTTTTCTTGCTGAGCCCTGCAAAAAATAGGAGGAGGAAAAAGAGGAGGAGGAGGAGGGGAAGTGGTGCTGAAGATAAGAAGAGGACATAGGGACACAGGGAGTGTAATAATAATATTGAAGTCTCCCTGGTACACTCCCAAAGTCCGCATTGAGAGGCATTGGGAAGGAGGGAGGAAAAAGCAATGTGTGACGTGGAATGGAGAATTCAGTGTGTAAAAAGGAGATAGAGATAAAGATGAGCATCACAGACAGAGGCAGAGGCACGGAGGGAGGGACACAATGAAATACCATGCAATGGATAGGTAAATATGTACTCCGTGCATTTGTACCAGAAAGAGAGGGAGAGAGAGAGTGAGTGTGTGTGAAGTCTAAGTAAAATGGTTTTGGTCTGCATGCCACGGAATTATTGAATGTAAAAGCCTTTAAATTTTTAAAGGGGGAAGCTCTGGCTGAGGCTGAGGCTGAACAGAAGATGTGTGTTCGTATGTACAGTATTTTTTTTAGTTTTTAACTTTACTTGCCCATGTAAGGAAGAGAGATTCTTCTTCTTCTCCAACTCCTTCTTATCTGTCCCTTATCACCATCAGTTACATCAAATTTAACCACCAATAAAACCGACAGAGGAAAATACCAAAGGAAAATATTACTACCCCACACACACCACCACACTCCTCTCTCATCTCCCTCTCTACTGTGTGTGTGTCTTTCTCTCTCTCTACTCTTTGCTTTTACTCTCCCAGTGCCCTTTTTTGCGTCGTAGACATAGTAGGAGTGGAGGAGAGAGAGTGTGTGGTGTGTGGTAGTGGGAATTGTGTGGAGGATGAAGGAGGAGGTGGAAGGGGACGAGTGTAACAATAGTGAATGCACCAAGTCCATTTTATGAGGGAACGTAAAACAGATACGCCAAAAGCCCAAAATTGTGGATGGTGGTCATTCTCTCCGATTTGATTGCCAAGCATAGAGTCGTGTCACTTTAGAGAGCTCTAAAATTTTAAGATGGGCTTAAATCTAACTATATATCTCTCTCCCTGTGTGTGTGTGTGTGTATATATATAGTATATATATATAGTATATCAAAATCCACACACACATTCCAACATTACACCTTGTATGCATATGCAAACAGATCAATGTACGATGTGATGGGAGAGAGAGACAGCGCGGGAGGGGAGAAAAGGAAAGAGCCGGGGAGAGGGAGAGAGAGAACCGGCAAATACCCGGTTTTATGTTCTGTAAAATTTACAGTTAGAATATGCAGGGGGAAGATGTGATGTGATGTGGCAGTTGTTGTGGAGGAGCTGGAGGGAATGCAGAAGGGTAGCTGGGGTGCAAATGGTGCCTGTCAAAATTATTATTATTTTTTTGGGAGAAAAAAAGAAAGAGAGAGAGAATATTAAACTTTCTTTTTTTTACTTCCTAATGACAATTTTTACATTGTCTGCTGTCATCGTAATTGTAATTTTTTGTCTAACCACTTTTTTCCATGAATTTATGTGTGTGTTGTATGGAGCAACACAGACAGTGTGACAGGAAGAGAAAAAAAGTGTAGGGAGAGGGAGAGTGTGCAAAAAAATCATTATTTTGCACAAAATATTTATTTGCTCATATAAATCGGGTCGTTTCCTCACTTTATGCATGTCTCCCTCCGCATCCCCCTTTTTTACAGAGGGGATGGAGGGAACATAAAAGGAAAAAGATATCCTGCCAGTTAAAAAAAAGTAAAGACGTTGGAGTTGAAGAAGGGGGCCAAAATACGGTATAGAAAGGGTAGGCTAAAATAATTTGTTGCTTGTCTATACTCTCTCTCGTAGTAGGATTTAGGAGGAGGAGGAGAAGGATATTTTCTTGAAACAAGGACATTTTCAACTAACGACTCCCTCAGTTGAGATGTACTCTATATACATATGTGTGTGTGTGTAGTTAACAGAGTAGTTACATCAAAATCCTGTTAACTTGGCACACACATGAACACTAGAAGGCGTAAAGGGAGGAGAGGGAGAAGACGATGGCATGGAAGGTAAAATGTTGCGAGGGCACTTTATAGACCTAGCTTTTTATAGGTAAATGTTGGATGGAGAGAAGAACCATCCAAGAAGTGAAGGTGGAGGAGAAATGTCAGCCAGAAGACCACATTTTGTGGGGATGAGGAGAAGGGTAAAAAAAGGAGGAAAAGCAGGAAGAGTCTGGATTTAATGATGGTAATCGAAATTTCATTGAGTTTCGGACATTTTTGAGAACATTATATTGGTTAATTTGATGATATGTATATCTTTACGATGTCCGAAAAATACTCTCACCCTCATCTCATGTTCTCGTGATAGGACGGGTACTCCAGTGGACCTGGTCAACGAAGACGTCCATGGACATAAAATCTGTATTTTGTTTTACATTGTTACTCAACCGCAATGAACAGACTCTCAGAATCTCTTCCATTTCGAGACAATTTGTCGAAATTTCTCAGGTCACAGCTTTCTTTTAATAATCGTAAAATAATTTTTACGGAAAAGGAACGGAGCCTTCGGACATTTTGTTGGATTTTAATTTACCCGGGACTTGTATCCAAAGGAGAGAGAGAGCGGAGTGGATCTAAGATTACTAACTTGAGAGAGAGAGAGAGAGAGAGAAGTGGGAGAATGAGGATAACATAAATAAAGTGCACATTATATTTCAATCGAGTTTCCTCATCGTTGTCTTCGGGAAAGTCATGGCCATCCTTCTCCGCCTTTAACTCCCTGGCTGTGTAACGGAGAGGAGGGTCATTGGTCCAAAGGACGACTCTGCGTTTCGGTTTAACTTCACACCCTTCTTGTGGGCCTCTCGACAAGTCAATAAAATGAATTTTCAACGGCACACTAGGGACTTAAAAACATTCGACGATGGAATCCCTCGTCTCATGGACATGGACGACAGTCCTTTTCCCTGCCTCCTCCTCTTCGACTCTTATTCATTCCTTGTGTCCCCATTGCTTGTCTGTGGATCTTTCCTCAGTTTCAACCCAGAGAACGGGGAGGTTGGGCAATGCAAAGTGGGCTTACAGTCCATAAAATTGGGATGGAGAGCAGGTGTTGGGAAGAAAGTCTAATGAAAATAACTGTCCTCCAATAATTGCAAACTTGACTAGTGGAGTCAATACAGTCACAAGGGTCCTTGTGTGTGTTGGACAGGATTGGATTTAGAAAATTATAATTTTGCAATTGAAATTTGGGATTAGTTGCGCTAGTCATTTATGTCTTCATAGATGTGTGCATACGAATAGATGGGTAAAATGTGAATTTGTGAGTAGAGGAATTTTTTCCTGGAAATTAATTAATGAGATTCCACTTGCCTCTCCATGTGTAAAATGATGTACTCCTCAGAGGAGAGGAGGAAGAGGAACCAAGGAAAGTGGAGTGAAATGTGTGGAAAGGGACTAAATCAAATGGAAAAGAGAGGGAAAATATGTATCTTTTTTTCGGAATTTTCGAGGATATGACGACAGGCTAATTGATACAGTCATTCCGTGTGGCATGGCACTTTATATTGGAGAGGGAGAGAGAAGAGGAGGAGGAGGGGAGAAGTTTAGGAAGACTCACAATAAGAAATGGCAATGGTATTGTATGGAAGTGTGGTGCTGGTTGTCTTCGCCTCCTCTTCTTTTTCTTGTTGTGTTGTGTGTGTGTGTGTGTGTGAGGCGGCTGGGTTGGTTGGTTGGTGGTGTGGGGTGTGTGTGTGTGTAGTCCCACAAGATAGACGACATCACAAAAGAAATATATGAACATTATAAGAGTTGTTGGTGGCATGTGTTTGGCAAAATAAGTGCTCCTGCACTTCATTTCTGACGCAACATAAATAGGATTCTTTTTTCTCTCCAAAAAAAGACAAGTCAGTCCTTCCAACTTTGTTTCTTCTTCTTCATCCTCCTCCTCCTCCTCGTCTTCTCTTTTTCTTGTGCTCCGGTCCGTTTCTCTCTCCGAGTCCCATTAAAATCTACATTTTTGTCCGCTCCTTTTTTCTCGAAGCAGCCCTTTAAATGTGGAGAGAGATTGAAGAGAGACGATTTTTCCTTTATACAGTAGAGTGGAGAGCATTAACCGCTTTCCTTTTGTGAAAAATGTGGAGCAATTTACAAATTTTCAGTTGTTATTACTACATAGAGAAATTGAGGAGAGTCGGAAAATGAATGGGAATATTTGAGATTTTGTACAGGAATTAAAATAAAATTCCCCGTGATTTATTTCAATAATAAAATATTTTCACTTTTTAACATGACAAGAAAAGAAAAGAAATATTAATGACGTAAAATCCAGTAGTACATAATTAATAAAAAAAATCAACAAATGATTCAGAAAACTTTCCAAATGGTAGGTTTTCGTTTCTTGAGAAAATGACCGAAAACTTTAGAAAACCAATTTAAAGTCAATTGACTCAAAATTGTTGAGACAAGAAAAAAAAGATTGGACAAACCAAAAAGTCCAGACAAGGAAAATCCTTGGTTCTGGTTCCAATTTGAACAAACTGAGAAGAAAAGGAAAGGCTTGAAAATAAAAGGTAGCATTTAAATGGACGTGAGAGTGTACAGACTACAATGAGGAGGAAGAGGGGAAGGGTGAAGGGAGGGCAGTACGTGATTTTACTGTGAAAACTCAAAAGAGAGAGAAAGGGAGGAAGAAAGAGAGAGAGAGAGGAAGAGGGAGGGAGGAAAGTTGGTGAAAAAAAATGGCAGTGGAAAATGAATGATTCAGAGGAGTTTGGGTTGTGGAACATGAAGAGTTTAGTGTGATGTAAATAGGAAGTGATGGTGATGTGAGACCTCTAAGTGTCCCATGTATAGGCACACGCAAACTTGTACACATTCACTCTTTGCTTCTCTCTTCGGTGTGTGTGTGTAATGCCCCTTGCTCTGTACAGCTCGCATGCTGGAAATGTTGAAAAGATTGGCTGAATTATAAGAAAGGAGTGAGGAACCGGGAAGGAGGAGGAGGAAAAGTATGGCTGGGTGCCTACACCGTCAGCATGCAATCCCTGTGTAATACATGCAAGACGCCACAGTCTGAGGACTTTGCTATAAAAAAGACAGGCATTATAAGACGGGGGCACGAGGCAGACAAGGAAGCAGAGACCAAAAAGTCTACCGTCTCCACTCTCTCTCTCTCTCACTCTCTCTCTCTCTCTCCACACACACTACATTGCAGTAGACGGGGTTTTTAACATGAGCTGAATTCAAGTAGTACACACACAGCCTTTATGGGTGGACTCTCTCTCTCTCTCTCTTTTGGTGGCTGACGCTCTGCACCACAAGAAATTGTGTATATGGTGACTCCAGCAAAAGAAGACACGACCTCCTTTACTGCTGTACATGGATGTAGAATAGATGTGTGTGTGTGGAGGGAGTAAGTAGTAGGGTAATGCGATGTGGACGAAAACTACGGCAGCCAAGCCAATAAGAAGGACCACGATAAAAGCTGTGGAGCTTTTACTATGGGAGAATCTCCGAGTCCAGTAATGGACTACGATTCTCCAGGATTTATGAGAGGACCATGTATATTTCCTCGTCTCTTCTCTCCCTCGACATCCAATGTGTGCGTGTGTGGAGTTGTGTGTGTGTCCCCCTTTTGCAACTCTTCTTTCTCATCTCCAGTGGACTAAGTACACACCGAAGACGACCAATCTGACTAAGTTTTCTAACAAGACCCCCTTCCAATGTAAATGCAAGAGAAATCGTCTTCAAATATCACCCCACTTGTGTATGTGTGTGTGCGTGTGTGTAACAATCGGGGTCAACCCTTTATTTGTTCATCATAAAGTAAAGGGACTACAGATACTGTAAACGGGAATTTGTTATTATACATTTTTAGAAAGATTTGTTTTTGTACTTGAGAAAATCAAATAAACTGTTGTTCAATATCAATTTTCGTTTAAATGAAACGGAAACACAATTCAGTATTCGAGTGGAGGGGTGATGAGGGTAACAAGTTAAATATCCAATTTGTAGTTTTCCGATCTTGTTGACTAGGAAGTAAGGAGTAACTTTCGTATTTCCTACTATGTATTAATAGGATTTCACAATAAGAAAGTTGAGAAGACTCTCAATTCCAGTTTGTATCAAGGAAAAAATGAGAGAGACAGCATTTGTGTTTTTTTTGTAAGAAAGAAATTGTGTAGTACACAAATATAAAGAGAGAGAGAGAGTAGATAATGCAATGTATCGACATTATATGATATTTGTTGTTTTGATACGAGAGAGAGAGAAAGAAAGAGAGTTAGACCATATTATTGATTTTGGGAGGAAGAGAAGTAGGGAGAAGGAGTTCAAGATGAAGGTACCCATTTCTATTTGTACTTGTGTGTGTGTGGGTAAAGAGTATTGTATTATATAGACAAAACAATAGTGTGTAGTATGAGAGGAGAGGAGGGAGGGATACGTAAGGGAAAAGAGACCTTTCGAGATTTATGCTCGCTTTGTGCCCAATGTTGTATAAAGTGTCATAAATAATTTTGCAAAGTTTTTGTATTATGTGAGACCTCCAGTCTCTCTCTCTCTCTTCCCCTCCTCCGTCTTCCTCTGTTTCTAGTGTCTGTAAACCTAAACAAGAAGTTTTCTACGTGTACAGGGTGAGCCCCTAGTTTCTGATTTTTTGTACGCACTCTAGTCTCCACACATTAACAAAATCATGGCTGATCCATGGTGCACAAAAATTATGGTATACAAGATTTAATTGCTATTATTATTAAGCATACTCTTCTCACACTAGCAATAATATTTTGATAATTAATTTCAAAGCCATTAATTCCCAGGTCATTTTATAAATATACCGACACATCTTCTTTGCACAATTTGTTTGTCCAGTTGACATATTTTTATCCATAATTTCCTCACAGACTGCATTTTTGTAGTTGTCATTGTGAAGTAAAAAATGATGTCAACTACGAATGGAATTTTATTTGAGAAGCCACAAACAAAGAGCCATTGAACATTGCACCCTGTACATCCTTTTTCGCAGGACACAAGTAGATCGCTTGATGCCAAAGGCGGCATTCCTCTCCATTCATGTGTGCCTTTTCAGACCCTGGATTCCCTATCCCTCGCCCTCTCCATTCCAAATTTATAGGAATAGGAAGAAATTGCATAATATTTATATGACATGAGAAAGTTAAGGAAATGGAGGGGCTACTGTGTGTACTCCCTCTCTCTCCAGTCTCCAGGTTATCACACACACACAAACAGCAACAGTCTTGGTTTTTCCTCTTGTCTCCCTCTATCTTACTCTCACTCCCTCTCTCCCTCTCTCTAATATTACAAGGCACCAAAGTTTTTTCCTCTTCTTTTATTTTTTTGGGCAAAAGAAAGAAAGAAAGTGAGTGAGAAGGAGAGTGGAGGGTGGGAGGGGGTTTTGCCTTTTGCTCCGCTTTTTTGTATAAAAAAACAAAAACAGTTCATGTCAATATGCAACTTCCGCAGAGGGAACCCAGGGAACAAGAAGAGAGAGAGAGGAACAGATTCAAGATGAGACCACAAGCATGTAATGGAACTGGGAGAGAGAGAAAAAAAGAAAAAAAAAGAAAATATGTATTCCAAAAAATACACACAATGTACACACACACATTGCTGTTCTGTACTGTACGTGCTGCAAGCATACGAACTTACGAAGAGGAGGAGGGAAACTGAAAGAGAAATCTGGAATTCACCAAGGAATATCAAAATTTCCCGCATATTTATGTACTTTGGGAAACGATATATTTTTTCCGTCCTCCTCTTCATCTTACTCTTCGACGTTCTCTCTCCGTACAATACACACACACACACAGAGTCAGAGTGTTGTACAGTGAGCGTCTATCTCCTTATTTTTTCCCTGTTGTTACGATCGATGTAAGATATTTATTTTGTGACTGGCTGCCGCCTTACAACTTTAACTTATGATATGATTAGGTTTGCAGCCCTTCTTCTACTTCTCTTTTCCCCTCTTCTACTTTGGCTCGTATTTTATTTTAGTCGTCTCTATTTCGCTCTTGTACATGGCCCCACAATTTCTTATATGACGATTGTAAAAGAGACAAGACAAGATTTTTTTTCCCTCCGCCGCCTTCACCATTACATCCTCCCTCTCTTTTCCCCTCTCTCTCTACACACACGCTGTCTGTGTGAGTGCAGAGTTTTCTCATTGAACACACTCAACCTGAACCATTAAGGATTGAGGAGAGACAATCTGGAAATATTTGTAATATACAATATATACTGGCACACACACGCAAATGTAGAGACGTTGCATAATATTATACATTTTACAGTCCAACTGAAGATGAAGAGGAGAGGAGAGGGAAGAAAATAAATGCAATGTTTTCGGCAGAGCTAAAGTCTTCATTATAGACGAAAATCTTCTCTTTCTCTCCCTCTCTTTTATTTTTTTTCTAGTACACATAACTTTCCCCCTCTCTATCTTCATCCTCTTCGTCTGACTGTGAGAACTCAAAACATTTCAAAATTTTTTACATTTCCCCATAAACTTTGACTCACTTGTACAGAAGGAGGAGGAGGAAGGGAGACGGAGTGTTGCAAGGCTCTGTGTAAAATTGTTAAATAGAGATGAATAAATCAAAATATTATGTTATTTAAAGCTCTCAGCATTCCTAAATTAAATTCCCCAAAGCAGGATCTCGGGAAAAAAGAAGCAACAGTCCAAAGCGAGCGCACACTACACAGACACATACACACACACGACAAACACTGCACAAGTACACACACATTTTCTGCAGAATTTTATTTTCAATTTATTATTTCACACAAAAACTCGCTCTCTTCTTCAGCAACAGCATACGTTACACACACACTCTCTTCCTCTCTCTCAGAGCCAAGCTGTCAGGGAAAACATACGGGCACGTTCTGTTGTTGTTGTTGTTGTCGTCTTCGTCCTGACTGCCACAGCAGTAGACAGGCAGGGCGAGAGAGGCTAAGAGTGCGTGGGAGCTGGTACTGTGAAAAATAAATAAAGTAGAAAAACGAAGAGTCAGCAAAGCAACAACATACATAGCCACACATAAAGAGAGGAAGAAGTGGGCAGGCAAAAATGGAGCAAGTGCTGGGGAAACGTTTAATTTGACAAGATGAAGTTGAATAAAAATGATGTTTGTCTTTACATTAGCTTACAATGGACATATCGAGAGGCTTTTTCCATTCCTCTCTTCTCTCTCTCCATATTATTAGACTCAGTCGAGGATGTATAAACAAGAATAAATATCAAAAAGAAGAGGAAGAGGAGAAAAACGCTTTGCAATTTTTCCAGTTTTGACTATCAGAAAAATATATGAGGACAGGAACAACACACACACACTATGAAGACTACAGATTTTTTGAAGAGGGCAGATGTGCTTTCCGACCCTAAAAACGTGTCCAACCTCGTACTATGTAGACGCTTGTGTGTGTGGAGGGAGAGGATCTTAAAAAAGTATTTTACACGACAAACGTAAAGTGTATACGGCATACTCTTTACACACACACGGAGAGAGAGAGAGAGAAACACAGTCGGTGGTGGTGAGGGTTGTGGGATAAATTTGGAATATTTATTTAAACATGCCTCGTTACACTTAATCTATGAGTTGTCATTATGCAATAGTTGTGACAAAAAAAGGAGAGCCGAGTGGGGTACGACACACACACACACATGTAGTGTGTACGGGTGCGTGTGTGTCACTGTACAATGTATGATGAAGGAAGAGAACAAGTTTTTGTCAATTATTTTGACTTGTTCCTCTTAGCCTCTCGGTGACATAACTCAAAAATGGATTTTACAAACAAAATTTGTGTGTGTGTGTGTGAACTGTTGTGCGTGTGTGTCTTTACAACATAAAATATGAAGGGGGCTCATAAGTTGAGCTTCACATTCCACTGTATCTATTTTCTACATATCATTACACTATTTATTGTACATTTGTAAAAGCTGGGCAGGTTCAATTTTGACTCTTGAAATTGTTTGTTGGGTTGGTTTTAACTGACGAGGGAAAGAATTTCAAAGATACTAAAATTCTTGGACCAATCCTAATCCTAGCCAATATATTTTGTTGAGGGTGACTAATCCGCCACAAAACGAAATAATAAAAATACGACAAGAACATTCGCACTCTTCCATCAATATTCGTGTAAGAAATCGTGCACATCCTTGTAGACTTGGAAGAAATTTTTAATTGCCTTGGACTTCCGTGCCCTTCTCTGTAGATGTATGTGATTAGCAATTGATCTTGGCAGGCTGTATTAAATTATCCAAAATTCTCTCTCTCTCTCTCTAATTATATTGAAATGAGGGATGAGAAATGGGGGAACTCTATTTCCGTTGTCAGTCTCTACCGATATACAGAATTACATCCTTCCAGATTGTCTCTCTTGCCCTCTTTCTCTCCGGTCGGACTGTAAAGTCAATGTGTGCGAGTGTATGGTGACTTTGGGAAATATTCAAGAAAGGCGAATCATAATATAGACACAAAATTTATCAATATTAGTACACACCCTACTACCTACGCTCCCAAATTCCCCGCTCCATCCCTCCGTTTCCCCGAAAGGAGGGTAAAAGCCTGTGTGTGTGTCTGTGTTTTTACTAAAGCAGGTTTGGCAGGGACGGATGGAGAGAAAGAGAGAGGAATAATATGGAAGAGGATGTGGAAGATGGAAAATGTTAAGTGATAGACACCCTGGATATGGATCGGATGGTTGACTGCCCTTTTTGCATGTTAAATTTCTGACTTAATCATATGTATTCTTCATATGTATACTCCAGCACACACACACACGCAGTGGGATAGTGTGGGAGTGGAGATGGAGGGAGGAAAGGCTTGAGAGACAAGATCAAGTTTTTTTGGAGAGTGTGTGAATTATGTGCACATCACACACACCGTATACTCAGTTACACACAGACAGACACAGTGTGTGTGTGTGTGGAGGATGGAAGAGGGTGAGAGAGAAAGTGGATGGATGAGTGGGGGTGTTACAATACAAGAAAAATGGAAGGACGGGAGGGATGTGAACAGCACATTTATAGAGGAAGAGAGAAAGCGAGAGAGAGAGCGAGTATAAGGGAGGAGTAAAAATGATAAAAAATGAGACAATAATTTCCATTTTGTGCAAAATGACAAAGCAATTTATCACACGGGTCAAGATTTTTTCCCCTCTCTCCGGCTTTCCCTACTCGCTTTTCTCCTCTAGGAAGAGAAACTCTTCAACAACTCCACACACACTCCCACCCGTACCCATCCTATATTCTCTTTAGTTTATTCTCTCATACACACATCGAGTATTGGGAGGAGGGTTGATTAGCTCGATAAAAAACTCGTTAAGTTGCAAATGCAAATAAAAAAAGTTAACGACGCTATATTGAATTCAAAGTCTTTTCTTCCTCCTCCCCCGCCTGCTCCCTCTTTTTTCTCAGGGTTCTTGGGTCTGACTAGAGAGAAAAAAAAACTTTGACTTTTTCTCTTCTAAGGAAGAGAAAAAAAGGAGAAAGAGAAAGATCCAGGAAGAGACTAAAGAAAGGCAAGGAAAAAAGAAAGGAAACGGTGGAGAGAGTAGGAGGCTTTGAGTTTTGTGTACTCTCTCCCAGTGTGTACTGTGCTTGTGTGTATATATGTATGTATGTGTCTCTGACTGTGTACATATAAATGTGTGTGTGTGTGTGAAGGTAAAGGCTGTTCTATTTCAAAAGAATAGGATAGAATTTTGCTTTTGCTAGACTGTTTCACTCTTCCAAAATCCAGCAATAGCGAAAGCAGGGCCAGTAGAAGTAGAAGTAGTAGTAGCAAAAATAGAGGTAGAGAGGCACAAGAAGGAGCTACTACCTCTTGACGTGATTAAATTTTGGTATCCAGCCAACAACAGAGAACCAAGGAAAGAGAGACACACACATACAATACACACTTAGGGAGAGAGAGAGAAGCAAGAGAAAAGCAGCTCGCTCATGAACGTGCAAAAGATTCTCATTAATCGGACTGGGGAAGTCTCCCCCTCTCCTCCCCTCTGTTTCTCTTTCTCTACTGAGAGGACTGTGTGTACACATATACATGTCTCTGTTCATACAGGGTGACACATGACCATCTGCTTTACACTGACATGAGAAAAGATCCAGTGTTTTGTACAGCGAGACTTTCACCTTGTTCCGGATCATTGGATCAAACCATCCAGACGTTGGTGCAAAATTATGAAAAATTACAAAAAGTTTAATTAATGATTAAAATTTTTTGTTGAATTTTAATAATGCCATTTAGTGGACAATTCAATTCGGTGTCGTTTCAGTTGAATTTTTACTATTGAAGTAATGAAAACTCAAATCAAAATGATTTAAAAGCCATGGATTTGACTTGATCGCGTCTACTCCTCCTGACCGGAGGAGTTTAACCTTTTGACCTGGAACGAAGTGAACGAAATGCAGATTGGAAATCTGTACAAAAATGTATTTTTGAATTCTGTTGTCATGTCATGGGGTGTAGCAGAAGGTCATGAGTAACCCTGTATATTCCTATATCGATTGCCTCATTTTCATGTGATTTTAGTGTCAGCACTCAACCCAATCAATCCCTCTACTCTGCTCTTCTGTTCTACCTGAACCTTCCCATCCCATCCTCCTCCTCACCTCTGCACACTTTTCCCTCTCTTCTTTCTCCCTCTTTCTCTAAACCTTTATTGCCCAACTACACAAACTATACAAATTCAATTTACAATTATAACAATTTTTACCTATCTCTCCCTTCCATCCTCCTCCACTCTCTATTTCCCTTTTATTTGCACATTCCCAACTTTGTCCAAATTTACAATTTAATTTTGACTTCACAATGTCAACTTGTCCTCATTCTACTTCAATGACGAGAGGGGAAAGAGAGAAACAGAAAGAGAATGTGTTTGCTGTAACAAACTTTTTTCTCCTCTAAATTGAACTACATTACAAGAGAAAGAAAGAGGGAGAGGGAGTCATCAAAATAAAACTCTTTCTCTCTCCCTCTTTCTATATTATTATTCTCATGTGGATTTTTACTGTCCCCAGAAATTGCTGCCGTCCATTGTGTGTGTGTGTGTGGAACATGGTAGTATCTGTGTCATGCAAAATAGAGTTTATTATGGAATAATGTGTAGAGTTTCTTTCTTTGTTTTGATTCCTCCCAAAATTTATGATGATGACGAGAAGGGTGACAATTTACAGCATCAACACGACCACCACAATAAACGCTCCTTCACTTCACTTCTTCTCTCTCTCTTCTTTTTCCTCTCACTGACTACTCCTCCTCATTCTATTTGCTGTACTGGTTTCTATTTAAATTGCACACACACGCATCGTCCATGTGAGTTGGATTTGTGTAGGCAGGGAGGGTTTTTGTGCCGGCTGTGTTGTACTGTGGATGGATAGAGAGAATTTATCACTTTCCTTTTGTATTTCCACGGCTGCCAATGTCAATTTTGACTTTGTCTGTACATTCATAAATTTGTCCATGTCAGCCATTTTTCTAGCCAGTCCAGACAGCCAAGGTAGTTAAATAGCGTGAGAGAAAACAAAATGTTGCTCATTAAAAAAGTTGGCCACGAAACATTTCCCCTCTCTCTCTTCCACTCTCTCTCTTCGTCCTTTTCTTTCTCTCTCATATACACACTCACTTCTACACAGCCTTCCCTCCATTTTCTCTCTGTTCTCAAAAAAAAATGTTACTCCATTCAATTGATTTACGAACTAACGACTCTCCCGTAAAAATCTCCTTCTCTTCCTCGTTTTCCCCCTATTTTCTTTGGCCTTTTCTCCTTTCCGCACAGAAATCCACAGACACACACAGTCTCTCAAATATATATGAGATTATATGGCTATTGACTAATTTTAAAGGGAGTAGTGGCAAATAATTTACGAATCTCATGATAAAAAATGCAGACACAAAAAAAGTGTGGAGGGAAAAAAGGGGAGTGTGGAAGGGGATGAGGAGGGGAAATGGCATAAAAATTGGATTTTGAACGTAAAATAAAATTTAAAAGTATTTGGTTCTCTCATATACACGACACAATTTCGTGGCTGACCAAGGAAAGAGAGAAAATGAGAGAGAGAGAGAGAGGGAGGGGATGTTTAATCCTCCTCGTAATAATAATCCCATCGCCATATTATTTTTAACCATGTTTATCACTTTGGTACGTGTAAATAATTGTGGAGACTGCAATTAAAGTCAACCAGGGCTTCAAAACAAATAAATTCTCAATGAAATGAAATTAAACTCCAATCCACATCCCACTCTCTCTCTCTCTCTTCCTCTTTCTTTTATCATTAAAGTGTTTACCCAGGACAGGAGAAAGAGGAAGAGAGAGAGTACAAGTTGGGCTCAAGAAATGAAAGTCTGTGTGCCCTGCTCTTCTCTCTATTACTTGCAAGCAATTGGAGGAAATGTACAGAAGTAACAGAGCTCCACTGTCCATGTTCCCTTTTGTTGTTCGACTTTGAGAAAGAAGGAAAAACTGGATCCAGAGTTTTTTCCTCTTCTTTTCTTTTGCAGCTTTTCGTACGTACACAGACGAGCGAACACAGACACGCACAAAGTCTATTAGAAGGAACGGGTAGAGAGGTTACCCAAAAGACATTTTCCCATAAAAAGAGAGCATGTGGTCTAGGGCTGGTGTTCCCTGCGCAAAACGAGAAAACTTCATCTCTCTCACACTCGCTCTCTCTTTTCCTCTTTACAAGACTCAATACAAATCATTAGGACACGAAAAGAGTGTATATTACATTTGACAAAATCTCTAGTCAAATTTTCGCATGAAAATTTTAACGACTCTCCTCTCTCCCCTCCTTCTCCCTAATTAGAATGGACGTGCAGACGAGGTTCCCGGAGCTCCACACACACACACACACATTGGCTTCTGTCTTTTAATTCTAATTACACTTGACTCGCACAGTCGTGCAGGTATCCAAAGATACACGTACATGTACGCTACGACTACGAGTAGGGAAGTAGAGTGAACGAGGAGCACTCAAAATCAGACTTTAATATGCATACATGTATTTCTGAGAAGAGTCTTTAAAATATAATTCTAATTATATGTTTTTCCCTTCACTTTTTGTTCAAAATATTTTTTGCAGCAATTCACCCTAATTATCAAATTCTCGCTTCATTCGGCAGTCATCTGCTGAATAGACAAGTAAATGGGACGGGACAGGGAGAGCAATCCTAGAAAAACAAGGAACGAGACTAAAGCGTAGGCTTTTTTTGAAAAAAAAATCATTTTACAACTTCTCTCTCTCTCTCTCTGTTGCTCATTACAGATATTACGAATATTGCATATGGGAAATTCTATGGAAGGAAAAAATAATTGTGCTAATTACGGAAAATGTTGACTCTCTGGATAAAGTCAAGTGGCAGTACACTAGGGAAAAATTGAGAGAGAGCGAGTGTGTGTGTAGTCATCTGTCGACAAGTATTTTGTTGATAGAGCTGTTCAGTGTGGCGTTCAAAAATTTGGCTTTTCTGTCAACTTGACTCTCTCACTCTCTCCTCTACTGTATGTGTGTATGGATGTGTGTCTGGCTGGTCTGGATTGGGTGACAATGGAATGATGTAGAGCTGGCTGGGCTCTACAGGAACGGATTTTTGTATGGATTATTTTGGAGCTGGGGCACGGAGAGTGAAAGGTGGTACACAAGGGTTGTACATAGTATTGTTTGAGTATGAACATGGAGACAGAGGGAGAGAGACAGGGTGCAAGTCCTCCAATTAGCAAATTCTCACGGCGCCATGGGTCGTAAAGTTTGGACGAATCCGTTTCGGAAATTACAAAATCTATAGAGTCAAACTATTTGTTTTCTTTGTCCTCCTCATAATGTGCCAACAAAATTCAAGAGCATAACAAGGCTAAGAACCTGACTCCCTCTTTCTCCTCCTCTCTCTCTCTAACTCCATATGTGTGTGTCCTTTCACTCTTTACATGTGTGTGGAAATAAACTGAAGAGTATTGTCTGTGCGTCATTTGAACTGAATTGGAGGAGAATCTCATAAATCTCTTTAAAGAGAGCTCAACGGATGAGTAGGGAGTAGGGAGGGGGGGGGGGAATGTTTTTTGATGTTTTCTCACACTATGAAAATTTTAACGTCTTTTCCTCGTCAATCTTTTCCTGACTCAACAACATGGTGTAAATTTGTGAACCCGCTAATTAGCATCCATGCTCAGACTACAGATAGAGAGAGAGAGAGATGCACACATATTTTTGCAACCTTGCAGCCTAATTTTGAGCTTTTCGACTATGTCAATTTTTTCTGACCTTCCATAAATTTTCCAGAGTGTTGAAAGCAACAAGAATTTTGTGTGTGTGAACAACACAGGAATAATAAGGAATTGGGTTGTAAAGGAGAATTGACAAAAATTGGTTTTTAAGGGAAGAAGGGTTGGGGTACAGGTTGCTCGTTGCAAAAATAGAATGGATTTTCGTACATCATCATCATCATTGGATTTCTAGCCACTCCCCGATTTATATGTCTATTTCTTTTGTGTACGTACAGGATGAACACATATTACCCGAGTTGATATTATATGGAATATTACGAGAATATTAGGATAGTCAAAAGTGAGAGACAATAGGGAGAGAGAGACAAAGAGGAAAGAGACTAGACTACAGGCCGCGCACTGATTATATGGGCGACTTTGAAATGCCCGCGACTTTGTTGAGAGGGGGCGGGTTGCTGAGTTTGACCCCAGAATTGAAGCCTGGACAATTTTGATTCAGACTGCAAAGTTTCAGAATCCCATAACTTACGATGTCCACACAGGGTCAATTTTAAAAAATGGCTGCC
>WJFB01001215.1:0-35545 GCA_009870185.1 Pygmarrhopalites habei
GTCAACATCAAAATCTTATGAAAAATTCTGAAACTTGGCAAAAGGTTGCCTCTCACCCTCCCCATCATAGTTACATTATGGCCATAGTGAAATCTTCACTCCCTTGACCTCCAGAGGTCACATTAGGTCATTTTGGGGTCATGTGTAATTGAGGTGAATTATTAACAGAAAATAGTTGCACTGCACTAATTTAGAGTGCATGACTTCATTATTCTGAATTTGGCCATCAAGCGCCATCTATGGTACAAGCGGAAGAACCACTTACAACATTTCGTCATTTCTACGCTGGCTGCTGGACTGATCGGACTTGTTTTTGTTTGCTCCCGAGTTTCCAAGTTTCAGGTAAGTTTAATTAAACAATTAATATTAATACTTATAATAATTAACAATTATTATCATCACTTAATAATTATTGCAATTAAATAATTCTAACAGCAGGTTAAAAATAATTAATAAAAGAAAAAATATTAATGACATATTGATATTGTTTTTACTTTGACAGGTTATCATCATCATCACTGTACTTTGTACACAAAGTCCACTTTTAAAAACTGTGGTTGCAGGAAACTGCATGCACTCAGCTTGTGTCACCAAACACACTGTGCGCTATATAAAGTTAAAAAATATATCTGAGTTGCAATAAACTCACAGGACAGGTATCCAGCGATTACCTGATCCAGTTAACGCTAACCGCGACTGTATAAATATTCGCGAGTCTCGAAAGGGGCGTTCGTATATATATTGCCAAATATATATACAGTCCAACAATCATAAGCCTCTGGACCTCTGATAACGAGGTTAATAATGGACTTCCGACAAGACCAGTTTGAACAGAATCAGCAGGAGGTGACTCGCCCTGCTGAGGGCCAGGAGACGCTACCCCTGTCGGCTTCTGTAGAGATGCGAGGGGGGAATGAGGTTGAACCTAGACCGCATTCTAGTTCACGTGGGGCACAATCAATTCGAAGCAAAAATACAAAATGCTTTATTTGTGAGGAACTAAATGATCCTAAAAAGATGAAACTCTTGATGGGAGACAAGAATGAAAATTTCCGAGAGCACTCTAATAGAATGAGAACCATTGACGGGAAAAATGAAAAATTAATTGACGAATCCTCTAAGCTTTGTAGAAAATGCCACAAGCGTGTTGAAGATGACATCAACGGATGTTTTGTTTGTGGAACGTCATTAAAAATACAACTTATGAGAAACCTTGAAGATGATGCACTAATTGAACTAGCCATCGAGCATAGAAACGCCATTCGAAAGCAAAGCTTTGACAGAGTCGTTGGCGAAACAATCAAGGTATGCACTAACTGCCACAAAAGGATTGTAGACTCGCCAAATGAAAGCTCTAAAACGAATTCAATCAAGATGAAAGTTGTTGTACAAAAGAAAAATGATAAGTACAAATATGCATGTATTGTATGCGGCGACGGAGACCAAGTGGAATATATGAGCCAAGATGCACGCATTGATGTATTCATATAAACAGGCTTATTTATTTCTAGAGGGTCCTATTGCTGTGCTGAACACCTTACTCTGGATAAAAAGTTGATTCTGTTGTTATGCGACGGGTTGGCTGGCATCGACCGCCAGATATTTATGAGTCCAACTGAGATTTCAACATGGTTTAACATACTAAGGTCAGAGATTAATCGACCGAAAAAGGCAAAATATGACGATATTTCTCTATTTGGTGACGAATATTTGATTTCGATGACGAGTCTTAATAAAGCAGAGTTCACAAATATGTACTCGCATATAAAATCATACAGAGCAAGTGATAGATGCCAATGTCACTCTGTTGATCTATTATGTTTTCATGCGAAAATGCATCAAGGACTTTCGGACAGCTTTTTAAAAGCCGTACTCGGATATCAGAGCAGGCAGTCAGTAAGCCTTACAATCACGACAGTTCGAGAGGCCCTGATGAAACGCTTTGTACCAAAATACCTTGGGCTCCAGGCTTATCCTCGTGAACAGTATATTGAGGAGCATACCTCCGATTTTGCCCAGCCATTATATAATCCGAATTCCAATGACAAGAAGGCCATTATAATTGTTGATGGAACATACTGCTATATGCCAAAATTATCTAATTTTCGAGTGCTTAGACAATCGTACAGCTTTAAGGGCCGACACTTAGTTAAAATGGAAATGAAAGTATCTTCTACTGGTTTAATCCTCAACGTGAAAGGTCCTTATTTTTCTGACGGCAAAAACAATAATGCAGTCATTCTAGCAAAATAGCTTGAAGACGAAGAAGGAATTAAAAATTGGGCAAAACCTGGAGATATTTTCCTTGTCGATCGAGGATACAGAGATGTTGTCAACAAGTTGATTAGTATGGAATATGTGGTGCAAATGCCATCAGTGATGCAAAGAACCCAAAAGCAACATACGACAACTGAAGCTAATCAAAGCAGAATTGTGACACAAGTCAGATGGTTTCTTCAGAATTGCCTGTGCAATGATTAATGAATATTCCAAACGAATTAACATGGTTGAGTGCGGCGAAAAAGTGGCCGAAGAGATGCTACAGCAAGCTGAAATGCCTAATGTTGTACAAGCGTTGGTTGAAGAGTATGGACTTCATCGTAAGAGAACCGAATGGCTGGATCTAACGTCAAACTACTTACCCGGATTCCCACGACTTACACCTGAATACTTGTTAGAAAAAATTCGAGGAGTGTATCAATTAAAATTAGCATGCAGTTACACTCAAGACAAAGTACAAGACGAAAACGAGTATGGATTTAAAATTCTTTTAGAATGGCCAGGTCTCATACGTATTAAGATGACATCCAGATTCTCTAGTTTCAAAGGCAGAAATGCTTGGATTGCATATAAGAAGGGCAACCAGAAAATCGCTCGTTTTTGAAAAAAAATCGCTACACGTTTGCCAAAAATTCGCTTTTTTTCGCTTTTGTTGTTTCAAAAATCGCATTTTGTCGCTCTATGGAAAATAGGGGTTTTTATCAAATTAAATTACGTATCATCCAATCCTAGGTCAACCTTATGCGAAAATCACTGAAAATTTACTTTGAGTCACCAAAAAAGATCTGATAAATTTCGTAAACCACTGATGAATATGAAACATGGTTGAAATCGCCAATAATTTAATGGACATGTACATTTTTTTCCAACAATACATTTTGTGAAGCGTTCAACAGAAATATTAGCATTCCCTTAAATCTGAAAAAGCTGAAGAAATTACAGAAATGCACTGAAGAATCATTGGAACTAACCGAATATTCACTGAAAATAGTTCAATATGGCGGATTCTTAACAAAGCATTTCTTTCTGGTTAAATGTGGGGGATTTTGCACGAAGGTAACAGGATGAGTCTCGTGAAAATGACGATTCTATGGACTGTTACATTGACTAGTAATTAATTTCACCTGTTCTTAGGTCACCTACCTGCATAATGCAACAGAAGCATTTCTCTCTGGTTAAATGTGGGGGATTTTGCACGAAGGTAACAGGATGAGTCTCGTGAAAATGACGATTCTATGGACTGTTACATTGACTAGTAATTAATTTCACCTGTTCGTAGGTCACCTACCTGCATAATGCAATAGAGTAACAATCGTGTTTTCAGATTTTAGCTATTACGTGTTTTGTCGTTAGTTAATTAATTTGATTTTTTAAAAGAATCATTCAAGAATACTTGTTCGTGTACAAAAATTCATTCAAATGTGCGAAATTTCTAGAAAATAGCTGTAAAATCGCTTTTTGTCGCTGTCAGGTCAAAAATCGCTTTTTATCGCTATTTTCGCGTTTTTCGCTTTTTATTTTTCCGGATTTTTGACGTACAGTACCCGGGTAACACGTCTGACATACTCTCAAAGAGCTCCCTCAATGAATTAAAAAGTCGCGAAAACGATTTTTTGGTTGCCCTACTCATCATCTTCTCTCTTCCCTTCTCAGGAAATTCTGCATGACCTTTTTTCCTCTTCCTCTCTCACTCCGAGTTGAGGGAGGAAGGGTGATCGGGGGAAATGTGAGCTCATTCACCGTCACCAATATTACCCATAAATATAGATTAAGTCAGATCCACAGTTCGAAGACAGGGAGATGTACGAAATACAAATGTGAAGAGAAGAGATAATGCACTTTTTTTTTGCTTCGCCTTTTTCCCTAAAAAATATTTTGGCACAGCTTTTAACTACTCTTTCTCATCACACATTTTCTGTGTCGATAATAAAGCGTTAGTCTACCCACAACAAGTTAAAAACGAAACAGAACTGCTCAACTGTGGACGATTCTAAATATTTTGGCAACAATTTTTGAGTGTGCATGCTAGACAGATTAAGGAGAGAGAGAGAGAAAAAAAAAGAGGGTGGATTCGGAGACACAACATTATCAGTGTTATTATCTAATAGTACATTTAATACTTAATATATTACACACAAACACATTCCCCCAATTTCCAAATGACAGCATGAAAATGTGCTGAACGGAATCTGCAAGTAGTTTTACGATATGTTTCAGTTGGATCCGAGGAGACAAAAATACAGAATGAGAACAAATCTTCAACAAAATCTTTCCACTTTGTAACATATTAAAGAGAGAGAGAGATAGGAGTGGGAGGGAATAATCCAGACTACTTTAATTTGTACATTAACAAAACAGAAGTTGACCCTCCCCTCCTCTGACCCCTCCTTCTAATTAAATCCTTTATTATTATCAGATACGTTTGTTCAAAGGTAGTTAAAGGTTATCTTATTTTCCCTCCTCCCCTCTTCCCCTCTCCACTTCCCACTGAACCTGTTACGAGGATGGTCATAAATTCTCTCTCTTTTTTTAAAATCTTCCCTTCTTCCTTGATCCTGTTCCATTCAAGGAGACGATATGGGGACTCGTTTCCCTCTCTCCCTTCCACAGAAATTTTGAGTGTGTGTCTCAACTTATCTCCAGCCTCCTTTTTGCCGGGTGTTTGTACATACACACAGATTCAGGGAAATGGAATTAAGGCCTCGTAGAGTCTTGAGAGAAGTAGTTCCAAAATGTTCTTATAATGTACTCTCTCCTTCTCCCTGTATCCCCTTCTTGTATAACACACAAACATCATATGGAAAACTGGTAGGTGTGAGTGCGTACAAAAAATGAGGTTTTTTGAGTGCGGCTCGGGAGATGAGAGAAGGAGAAGAAGAACCCCTTCTCAATCCCATGTCCAAATTTGGGCTGAGACTGTCAAAACTTCGTCATGTGTCACCTGGATACTGAGAGGGAGAAAGATGGACCCTGGATTTCACTGCTGCTTCAGCTTGAGCATTGTGAGCAGTCAACCCTCATATAATTCCCATTAGGCTAATACACCCCACGACACACCAGAGAAAACGTTTGGCAAAAAATGGACAAGAGTCCAAGTCTATCCCTCTTCCCTGTATCTGTGGTAGCCTTCTCACTTTCGAAATATCCATTCATTCACAGAACCAGACAAGGCAAGGGTAGTCCCTTGGCAGTCTCCATCTAATATACGTTTACTTCTGATGTACTGCCGTTTGTTACAACGTGGATGATGTATAGTGGATCCACTGACTCCTGCTTTCCCCTCACGTTCAAGAAAATCTGTTTGCAGCATTGAGATGCTGTGGAGAATCTGTGAAATGGTCATAAATACAAGTGAAAATACAGTGTGTGCAGTCCAGATTGTACAGACAAGTCGAGGGATAAATGATTTTGGTGTAAATTAGAATGAAACTTTTTTAGATGTACATAGTGAGAAATTTATGTAATATTTTAAGGGTCTCCAACATCCATAGAGAGAGAGTGGAAGTTGTCTACGACTTCATTCAAAAAAGTACTCTCGAACAAGGAGAACCAGGGTGGCCTCCCACCTCACACTCTCATGAGGTTAATTGGCTCGTAAAATTTACTCTTTAACCTCCTCATCATCGACTATGGACAAATCGTAAATTAACCCACACACACACACACTCACTCTCACTCACTCACACCTAAAACTTCCCCTCACCACGAACAAGATGAACTGGAGTGGGGGAAGATCGAAGCATATTATTGAGAAAGTGAAGAGACACACACAAGGCAAGGAGGAGGGGAGGGGACGGTGGGATATCCAGATTTGAAATCAGTCCACTTAAAACACGCCATATCCTACTCTCATTTTTTATGCACCTCTGATCTCTTACCCTTTCCTCTCTTTTACTTAAAGTCAGAGACACAGGGGTAGACACACAAGGAAGGGAGATAAGGTCACACGCACACATACGCACACACACACAACACAGCAGGAGAATTTCCTACAGCACCTCGGCTTGTGTCTGTCATAAATGTCAAGTTTCCTGGTTCCAAGTTTTGTCCTGGCTCCGTTCTTTTTAGACATGATCATGATCTGATCACCGCACAGGAACAGAAATCTCTTTCTCAACTTTTCCCCTCCCTCCTCCTCTTTAGACTTTTCCTTCTCCCAAATTCAGATACACTTCCCCTCTCTAGTCAATCTCAGGAGTCTCATGAATCTTTTCTTTTAAAACATTCCTTCCAACACTTTTCCTTTTTTTAAAAAAATAAAAGCCATCTCTCCCTCACATCTGCACATAACTCTAAGAGAGTTTCTCACATTTCTCTCGGATCAACGGGAAAACGAAGAATTTTCTGACTCTGAACAAATTTTACTGGGATAAATGACGAATTGTACATACATGTATGTACTACACACCTCTATTTGTACTGAATTATTTAGACTGGATCCCACACACAGACACTCTATCGAGTGTAAAACTTAAAGCAGGTTTAAAGCCAGTGTACAATTTTTTCGCTTAAATTTTAAATTGCAAGAGAATGTCTTATTTGTTACTAAAAGAGATGGAGGGGAATAAAGTTAAAATTTAAATTGAAGAGGTGTACTCAGCTGAAATTACACTTTGTAAACATTTACAGAGAGGAGAGATGTAAGAGGAGAAGAGGGGAAGAAAAAAATTGAGAGTCGCCAATTTAATTTTTGTAGGACTATTTCTAGGTGGTATTTCCATCAAGGCAGTGTAATAAGGATTTATCTCGCAATTAACTTGCCACGTAATTTTTTTGTGTGAAAGTTGTAGAAAAAAATTAACTCAGATAAGAGGGGGGGGGGAGAATTGTTGTTTATATTCTAATCTGTTTTTAGGGAAGGTGCATGCCTCCATAAATATGTGTGTGTGTGTGTGTGCAGTATTTTTGATCTCATGAATACATTTTGTGAATGTTGTAATGAATTCTCTTTGTTTTTCCTCTCCTCTTCTCTCTCTCTCTTCATACCCAAAAATGAAGAGAGGAATTATGAGAAATGTGTGAATAATTTATTGTGGACTCGACAGGGAACATCTCTATACAAAAGTAGACACACACGGGAGAGGATTGAGAGAGAGAGAGAGTGAGAGAAGGGCTATTGTATTCCGAGGTGCTGGACTACAAGGGATCAGATTTACAAGTGTCAATCAAGTCTCAAGTGATTGCAATAAAAACGCCCTATGAAATAACATTGATAATAATAACACTGAATGGATTCCAAGGGTCTAAAAGAAAGCACACATACGTTCCACACACACACACGTACACAGAGTCGTATCAATGGAACATCAGGTGTGGCATTCAGTTGTTCATGTCTCTATCGGATTAAGTTTGATCTCCCCTCTTCATTCATCCCTCCAAATCGTATTTGTACTGTAGCAACTTCCAAGGGTGTGTGTGTGTACCATAGTCAGTCATTTTGAAGAGTGTCCAGGGAAATCAAATTATATTAAAAGGATATTAGTGGCTATGTACAGTACAGGAGGCTGATGTACAAGTCATTGGGAGGACTCACAAAGAGTCTATTCAGAGAATCTTGACGTTGAAACAGATTGGACTAACTGCCGCTCCTGTAACCATCATAATCCTTCTGAATAAAATTATTCCAGCCTACCTACAGAACCTACAGAGCACACAAAAAGATCCTTCTTATTCACACACAACAAAAATTGACATTCACAGTCACTACAAATTCAAATGTATGGAGAATCCACGAGGAAATTTATTTAGCTTAATTTTGGTTCAAATATTAGTCTTTCCCTTGGAAAGAAAAACGTTTGGAAAATTTGCTCGCCAACAAAAAAGGATTTGTGAGGATATCGAGGGAGGAAGTGGATGTTGTAATTTTGTAAAGTGAATTTTGAATCCGTCGTCTCTTAAGCCCTTGTTCCTTGTCATCACCCCCAACTAATTTATGCGATAATAGTAAAATGGAGTAATGAAGGTCTGGGATTGAGTGAGTGAGTGAGTGTGTGGGTAATTGAATTGAGTGTAGAATGTGAATTTCCTCACATTCCTCCTCCTCCTCCCTTTCTCACTCTCCTCATTTTACTTTCACTCCCTTAAACCCCCCCCCCCCACATCAACTTTACGATGATGACCTGAGAATGAGATGAGGAGACTGACACTGGAGGGAACAAGAACTTTGCATTTATTTTTCCTTCCCATCGTCCTCGGTTGACGGACAACAGGGGCTTAAATTATGCAAGTATCTCGTTCATTTTATTTCCAATCCTGTCACTCAGCCCCTCTCTCACACACGTATTATCTGCAAAGGACTGGAGTCAAGTACACACACACTTAGGTATATGTAAGACAAAAAACACAAGTTGCTCTATATAAGTCACATCTCCCCCCTCATTTCCCTAAACGAAGGATGTACGAAGCGGAAAAGGAGGGAAAGAGATGAAAAAACATTTTTTCCACTCTCACTCTCTCTCTTCCACTCTTTCGCCATTATACGCATAAATGTACAAAGTGAGAACCTAATAAGATGACAGCACATATAGGGAGAAATCCTATACACACACGCACCGAGAGAGAGAGTGAGGATAGAAATGGACAAGTATAATAAAAGGATACCATACATAGAAATGTGCGTCTCTTTCTCTTGGAGAATTCTTGGAGGACGAAAAACATGGATGAAAAGTAGTCTGACTAATAAGAGAGAGAGTGTTTGTGTGTGCGGAGTGTGTGTGTGGATGAGTGAACAGATCATATAAAATATGGTTGACCATAATTTCGGACGTCCGACGACCATCATCCTCCTCCACGACGATGTCCACTTACAAAACCTGGACAGTCATTCGCTTCCTTTCTCCTCCAGACAGGACCCCGCCGTCTCGTCATCCTTGTTTGTGTGTGTGTGTGTCACACACCACACAGTGTGTGTGTAGTCAAAACTATTTTTTGTCCCATGTCAATTGTGTCTGCAAAATTTATTTTGCAAATCTCATTTCACATACAAACTCTCAGACGAAGTACACACAAAAGTACGTACGTGTATTATGAGCTAGAGTGTGTGTATCTTTGGTAGGCGACATGACACACAATATTATTATTATGATGAGTGATGGGCATGAAAGGGAGACAAGCCTGGCAATGACACTCTGTGTATAATAATACTCGTCTGCTATACGTAGAAATGTGATGATTCCGTGTGGTCTGAGGAACTTGTCAAAATACGTGTGAAATATTGCTTAATGATGATCCCAAACGGGGAAGCGGGACAAGTTCATGGATATCTACAATACAAGGGTCCTCCACACACACACACGCACTATCCATATCCACCTAATAGAAGATACAGTGTTGTATTCAAGAGTATACCTACTCAATGTCAATGGAGTGAGTCAGGATGATTGGCCAAGAAATGATTTTTTTCATCTTCCTTTTCTTTCTCTCTCCTCCTCTCCTCCTTTCTTGGCCCCTCCAAAGTTCATAGCACGTGTCAAAAGAGAGAAAAGAGAGAGAGAGAGAATCGAATATCGAACACATATTCATCATAAAATATGTGCTTGACATCGAAAACTTGTAATCTACGATTATTGAATGTGTAGTAGAACAGGTAAAGGGAAATTCTGTACTGCCAGATACACAGTCTCTACGATGATGTTAGCATACGAGAAATGTCTAATCCTCGAAGTACATACCCCCTCATCTCGTATTATATCACAGAAGAGTAGAGTGTGTGTGTGGGGATGAGTCTTTGTCTCAACTCTACATACTATCAGAGTATTAGCATGTAAATGAGAAAATGCTCACACTCTTCAGGAAAAAAGGGACAGTCCATGTCACACACACGTATATAGATACGTAAACTCATTCCAGGTCTCTTTAATAGAGGACGAGAGGCTGTTTCTGTTGTTGTGGAGGTAGACTGTGGAGTTGGTCCTCTTGGTTCATCTATTAATTATGCATACCTTCCCAACACACACACGCACACACACGGATTGTACTATTTCGGTGGTCTCTCTCTCCCTTGATTATGGTTTTGAGACAGCCTCAGCCCCAGTCCCCGTCTCACTGATCCAACAACAAGAAGAGGAGGAGGAGGAGGAAGACAAAAACCGAGTGTTCCCATATAAGGCCATTTGAGGGAGATGAAGAAGAAGCCACAGTTAAGGCTGCTGTTGTTGCCACAATCCTCATAATATATACGTGTGCAAGGAGAGAGAGAGTTGAAAACTCTGGACGTTCATCATCATGTGATGATGAGAGAGAGGAGGAACAAGGCTCCAACAATAACAAGAACAAGGAGAACAGACTTCTCTTGTGAAAATAAATTTCAAGTCTCCATTCCTAAAAATACATACAAGTCGACACATCCATCCTTCAGGCTCTCTCCAGCCCTACGTAACACACACACATATATCCGTAGTTCTCATTTACCAACAGACACACACACGAGGAGGGAATTCATATATAGAGAGAGACACGGTGTAGTAGACACAGAGCCCGAAAAATGAATGAGTTGACCCATAATGTCTAATTGAAATAGCAAGAGAGTCAAGAGGGGGAAAAACTTGTAAATTTTTTTCCCCGACTCTCTCTCTCTCTCTAGTCAAATATAGTCATAATAATACACAACTGGACTGGACTCCCACTAAAATTACATGTTGATATCATAATGCACGCGATGATGATAAAGGAAGAGAGAGAAGGATAAACTCTACAGGAGGCTTCCGGAGAACTCAACCACCCCCCTTTTTTTAACTGGAAGGGCTCTTGGGTCAGTCTGCTCAAATGATTGATTTCGGGTCTCTAGTCCACTGCATCTTCTCCAGATATCATTGATATATATCTACAATCTTCTTCACCTCTGAACACATACATACTTTTGTGTGTGTGTTGTGTAACGGCTTATTATCTACGGACTTGACCAGTTGAATTTGGACCATTAAAAGGGAGATCCACGTGAGAAAGGAAAGAGTACAACTGCCGTTGAATATTTTGTATACACACATTTGTTACGTAATTTGTATCAGAAGGCTCTCTTATTACGAATTGTGTACAAATAGAGAGAGAGAGTGTGTGTGTATTTCAAAAAGACACTGCATATAAATAACCCCCGTTTTAATATTTGCTTTTTGTACGATCCACCTGTTGAACTTTTTAACTGTGTTTACACACACACACACACTTGTGTACTTGTATGTGGTGTGTGTCTGTAGGAAAGGAGTAGAAATGTATTGGGGAGAGTGAGTGTGTGTTATAAATTGTCCAGAATAATAATAATAAGTGTGTATGTAGGACGGTTAGTGTTGGTAGACTATAAAAATTTTCCAAGTAAATTGACACCACTAGTGAGTCTTCCTCCTCTTCTTCTCCCTCTCTTTCTCCGATGAGTATTTAGTTTTAGTGACTGTTATCCGTTATGGATGACCATCGTTAATTAGAATGATCCTGTCAGGATGCCATACAAGCCGCCTCCAGACTCAATCTTCTTTCCTTGGTCTGTGCATATCATAATCCTTTACTTAATATGTAAACCATGCATGTATGTATTTCTTCAAAGCTTATTTCATTGGTTGTTGCATTTCCGTACAAATTGTTCCCCTCCTCTCTTTCTCCTGCCTGTATTATATTATCCTATATTATTTATCTTTTGTAATTATTCTGATGCATCATTTTCTCCCTAGCCAATTTACAATAGGAGAGTATAATCTTTCGTCTGTTATCACACAACTCATCTAGTTGTATAACTAACCGCACTTAACCTCTGATTCCCCCTCTCTCCTCTTCACTTATTTAAATTAATATTATAATACATGGTGTGTATGAAGGGAAGGCTAGTCACTCTCGCAAAATTGTAAATCTCAAATTTTTGCCATATATATAGTCTCGCAAAATTTATGAGACCTTGAGTCTCACACTCTTCTCCCGAGGATAAATTACATTTTGTTGACAGGTGATGATGATGAGAGGAAATTAAATGGAATACTTTGCTCTACATATTGAGTATTGACGAGGGAGGTGGTTCTTGTCTACTGTGTAGCCGGGACACAAGAGGGGAAAAGTGCGTAGCTGTGTGTGTGTGTGAGAGAGAGAGAGAATATTAAATTAATATGTGTTGTTGGCTAGGTTCAGAGACTTGAGAACGGCGGTGGACCGGCGACAAAAAGGGACGAGAGAGGAACTTGAACAAACTCTGATTTTACACATACTACATACTTACAATATGAAGGAAATTACTACCTACCCACAAGAACTACGACTATAATTAGAGAAGTTGGAGTTAACGAACGACCTGCATCGTCTCAGCGTACTCCTGGAAATTAATATAATGGCATTCCTCCCTAATCTCCTTGATTCAGTGATCTTGTCGGTAGATTAAAAGGACCCGGACCAAAAAAATGATGTGTGTGTACTACACACACATACACACATTTTCTTTTTTTGGAGACTCACACATACACATTATGAGTCTCTCTTTCTTTAAGTACTTGAGGTAACTTTTTCCCTTCGCTATTGTTTCCGCTCATGAATTAATCCTATCAAAATTTCCTCTGAGAGCAGAATGGAGGGATTTTCTCTCTCTCTCTCTTTCTCCATACACATACACACACACTCTCACACTCACTGTTAAGCCCTCTCAAAGTCTTAAAGTCACACACACAAACAATTCGGGTCAACTTATTTGTACTTAAAAAAAGATTCTCTCTTGTCCTATTGTTTGAAATTCTATTTGGAACAGCAAACCCCTTTGTAGTCTTGTTGAATTTGGATGAATGATTTGTTGTTTGATAACATTCAATGTTTATTGAAGCCTTTAATACAGTTAAAGTGCGTGTGAGTGTGTGTCAGTGTGGAAATGAGTGTGCAATTAGAGTTAAGTTACAGGACAACAAGCAAATTCAAGTGTTTTTGTCTATTCGGAGAAGGGAGAGAGAGAAGCTCATTATAATGTGTAAAGGGTTGTTGTGTAGTTTTTACGGAGGAATTGATTGATTAAAAAAAGAAAGGACGAGTTTATGTTCCTCTGTCCAGTGGACATGGTTCACATGGAGTGACATGGAAGTGTGGGACTGGACAGTGACTCAGTGAGATGGAGATCAGATATTGAAGGAGGGTATGGATGGGTGTAGAGAAAGAGGAGTTGAAAGGAAATTGATGATGAGGACTGGACAGGTACACACGCACAAACACTTGCGTGTGTGTGTATTCTTACCTGAGGATGTGGTTGTCAAGTCCGGAATGGATTCCGTGTGACATTCCACTGTCATCCAAGCCACGAGAATGGTCACTGTCACTCTGATGATCACCTTCATCTTGACTCTTGTTATGTATAATTGTGGAACACTTTTCCTTTTCCTTCTAAAGAAGAGGAGAACAGTTTGGACAGAAGTGTGCTGTAAACTGGATGTCTCTGATCATAAAAATAGGATTTGAGTATTCATTTTCCCTTGAAAGAGTTGTCGTGAACACAATCCAATTATTTTATTGGGTAATTTGTATCTCCGTGTCAATCTCTCTCTATATAATTTGAGTAGCACCCTTGTGTGTCTCTCTTTTTCACTGGGGTTGTACTGTAGTAAAATTTTGAAAACTCATTCTGACTAGTTTTTTCCTGTTCCGTTTCTTCATGAAGGATGGGTGGGTGCGTGTGTGTGTCTCAAATTCCCCGGAGGAAATTAAATCATTACTTTTTTACTGAATGATTTTGTTTCAGAATTTGGAGCACTTGTAACTTGTCGTCGTTGTTGGTTCTCTACACATTGTTTTCACTACACACAACAACATTGTTTGTAGGAGTAAATCCTTGTCAAATTGTGTTTCGGCTGAATTTGAGTGATTTTTTGAGTTGGATGATCTTAGCCTTTGATCTTTGGCCATTGCCTAACTTTTTTAGAAGATGGTAGAGTCATGAAAAAATTAATTTGGGGAATTTCTGAGAGAGAGGAGAAAAATGGAAAGATTTTGGATTATATCCAAAGGTAGGAAGGATGAAGAGATGCTGACCAGCCTGCAACGAGGTTTCAACTGACTCTTCCCGTCCTTTTCATCTCTTTTCTCTCGCTAAGCCTCTGACATTGGCTTGTGTAGTTCAACATGAGGGGATGCTGTAACAACAGTTTTAGGTACACAACCTTTGTGTACGCTGTACGTTTTCCTTATAGTCCCTCTTCAGATCAGCAAGTATATTTTTGTTCTCCAATTAATGTGGAAGAACAGTAGGAGCAAAGAATTCAACTGTAATTGGGGTTAAATGTAAATTTCAGAAGCTGTTGACATCCTTGCTACTAACCATTCTTTTTGCGCCATATCAGTGTGTTTGAAATCGATCCGAAAAAAAATTATCGGCAGTCAGACAGGGTCAACTAGACTTGACAATGGCTGAGGGCAATGCTTCGACCAAGGTTGAGTTGAAGAGTACTGATGGAAAAATCTTCAAAGTGGACAAGGATGCACTTGTTAAGGCCTCTGGATTTTTCAGGAGTATGACCGAAACTGAGGGACTGGAAGACCAGGAAACATCATCATCCATACCGGTCCAGTTAGATTCTTTCAATCTGGACCTCATCGCGAAATGGGCAGAGTATAATAAGGTACTTAATTTATAAAATGATTCATTTATCAGACAAACAAAAATTATATTAAGATTTATTATTATTTTTGTTAGGACTTGGTACGGGATCCAATTGATGTGAAGCTTGAAGAGACAAGTTGTGTTTTCATATCAAAAGGTGATTTTGAATTCATCCGACATTTGAACAAAAACCAACTGCTTAGTTTAGCACAGGTGAGTTTAGATGTTAATACAACAATATGTATGCGACAATAATTTTTGAATGATTTACTTTGTACTTTTCATTGAGATATTGTATTTATTTATGATTTATTTTTCGTCAGGCTGCTCAGTATATGGACATTTCTTCATTGCTTAAATTGTGTCAGAAGAGAATGGCATGTTTTTACAAATACAAAACAGCGGATACGATTCGAAAAATGATGAAACTGGTCAACGATTTTACAAATCAAGAAGAAAATTCCGTGAGGAAAGAAAATGAATGGTTTGAAGACAAAATCACATTGAAATTTTAGAGAGTCAAATCCTATTACTACATGTTTAAAGTAAGTAAATTGTATGTTTATCTGTACTTGTTACTTACACAGTGTATTCGTAAGTACGAGAGTTATGATGAAAAAGTTGGAATACAAAAGTACTTGTACCAAATTGTACACTTACTTACTAGATACTAATAAGAATGTTTAATCGAATGTCACAATTTTTATGCATATCTTATTTTGCAACACTAGAATAATTTGTGACATAATATCATTTCCGAACAGGGATGTATAAAATGTCACTTTGATTTTATTGCAACATTCAGTACAAAATAATTTAAGTTAATTTGTAGATTAAACAAGCACGATGTATATTAAATAGACTTTTTGATAAGTTTTTCGTAAAATAGGGATTCATCAGTAGCTGTAACGTTGTGTAAGTGTCTGTCTGTCTTATTTTGTGTGTGTATTACACATTGGAACGACTCGTCTCTCCTCCTAGCTTATCTACAATCTGTAAATAATAAATTAAACACGTATTCCAATGAGTCATTCCAAACAAATCTAGAACAGACAATATTTGACAAAAAGGATTACTAAATAATAATATTATAATATTGTACCTTGCTAATACCCGGTAAATTAAGGAAAGTTCCGATAACAGGTAGTCGACGAATAAAGTTGATGACGATTGGAAAAAACCCAGAGAAAAGTAGAACAAAACCATAAATCTCTACAAGCATCCCAATAAGGGGCCATCCTAGTAAAACGATTAAAATTCCACCAAAGAAGGATACGGATCCTTTAATTTTGTGTTTCTGGAAGAAGAAGAAGTTCCTTGTTAGTTTTGGTGATTGTTTACTTAGTTATCCTTGCATTTGAGTGGTAGGCACGGTACATTCAAAAATACGGTTTTTGAGAAAATATTAGTGAAGTGTCGTTAAAGTTTTGGATAGTTGTAGTTGTCTCTGTGTGTCAATTGGACACAAACAAACATGGATTTAGCATGGTGGGAGGGTAGTATCAATAGATTATTTACTTTATAGATAATATGCTATACTGCGGCTGGAGGGATTGAGCTTCCGACTGATTTAGTACCATGGATTCGAAGTGCTATTCAAGAATTGAATGCTTTGAAGAATGAAAATAAACTCTTAAAACAGAATCAAACAGTTCCTAGTACTGGAGAGACACAGACTGACAACATTTATAAGTAAGTTTTTCTACATTTTGGTCATTACATTTGTCTCTTTACCAAAATAATATACACACATGTACATATATGTATGATTTCATTCTGTTCTGTAGATTGGAAAGGGAATTCAGAATACTCTCTGAATGTCTAGAGTCCGAGAGAGACAAATGGATTAAAGACTTGGACAGTGTTAAGTTTGATTTGGATATTGAGAGAAAAAAGTCAAGGTTCCATAGAAAGTTGCTCAGACGAGCAGTTGGCATTGATGCTAGTGAAGGTGAGTAATTATATTTTACATCTCTCTCCCTCTCACACACTCTCTCTCATACACACATAAGAATTTATTATTGTCATTTGTTCCTTTTAGGTAAACCAGTGAGTGGGATTAAAAGAGAGTCTGAAGAGTTCGAGTCACAACAAAGTAAATTAAATATGATTACTGTGTGATGTGTTATGGCCATGATGAAAGTAAATCGTCATTTAAATTTTTTTTTTCACTCAGTTCCAAAGAAAAAAAGTCGGGTGAGTGAGGCCGAGGAGGAAAAACCAGCTGGACTGAATTTTAATGTTTTTGGAGTCAATAAAGCCAGAGATTATAATGACGGAAAGGACCGTCCCTTCTCCTGTGACATTTGCGGAATGAAGTTTACATTACCATGCAAGTTAATCTCTGTTTTTCACAAATTCTATTGCGATTTCGGTTACGAGAATTTTTTACTTATGTTTTCCAGGGAGTTTAAAACAGCACAAAGTATTGCATAGTAATGGTGGGAAAGGTTTCCCTGTGATGTGTGTGAGACTGTGTGTTCATCAAAGAGTATGTCGTCAAATGTAATTCGATGTTTTGTCCGGAGTCATAATAAAGAGATTCCAATTACTAAACTAAAATGTATTTGCTGTAGCAAGTCTGAAAATACACAAAAAGTACGCACACGTGGTTGAACCTAAGACTTGTGAAATTTGTGGGTTGGAATGTAAAAATCCTGGTGAGTAGTAAACTGATTATTTTACTTTTATATTGTATCGAATTTTTTAACTATTGGTTTTCTTTAGAGGTCCTCCGTGTACACAACAAAAACATGCATCATAACGAGTATAAGTGCCGTACTTGTGGGAAAACGTTGTCCACAAAAGGTATGAAATACTTAAGTACTCACATACACAGTGATTGGTTTTAGTATGGAAATCTTACATAAAGGATTACATTTATTATTATTGTAGCTATTTGTACGGCACATGAACGAGCACACCTGATGAAGTGAAAAAGTGACTCCACCAAATCCAAGAAAAAAGTGAACGTGAGTTAATTGTTTGTAAATATTTAAATATGACTTAAACTTTGCTAATGACAGTTTTGTTCCATACAGAAAAAATTGTCAAACTTTGCTAAGCTTGAATTGCAACGTTTAAAGGACTACAGAAGAACGGTATATGATTTATCTCTCTCTTTGAAAACTATATCATCTCTCTTTTAAAAATAAATTAATAAATCTTTATGTAGTTGGGTTATGGCTATCAGATCAAAGTCACTGGGACTATCTTCACAAAGACGGATGAGTCTCCGAAAATTCACTGTACAACGGAATTGAATCCAAAAACAGGTATGTGTGCACGTTGTACGTATCTATATTATATGAATGTGTGTAGTTGTTGTTTCAAACAAAAATTAAATATACATTTTCTTTTTACAGTCCCTGCAGTTCTATTATATATTCCATTTAAGAAACAATTTCAAACTGTTACTGCTATGGGACATTTTGTAGTCACCACCAAAGCTAATCCATTTGAACGGTTGTCTAATCAAGTCAGAGATTCCGGTATTGAAGTGAAGGGTGGTGGGTCCTGCACACACTGCTCTTTGGATATGCTTGGAGTAAGTAAAACTATTTAATTATTGATATTATCCCTTTGCTTTTATATTTTGAAAATTGTCTAATTGTGTCTCTCTATCTATAGGAGAAAGAGTATGATTACCCAAATCATATCTTCGTTGCGGCTGCAGACAGTCTGGAGACTGGACTCGGTTTGAAATTTACTGCTAATAAAGTCTCTGCCGTGTCAAATAGGATGACAAAGAATCCATCAGGTAACTACTTTCACTTTCTGTGATAATTTGTACATTGAAATAAAAAAAATTATTGTAAACTAACGGAAGTTCAAATTAACAATCTCTGTATATATTTTTTGTTTCAGTCAATACTAAGTGGGAAAAAAATTCAAAGGAAGCTTTTCTGGCCCAACTCAAGCACAAACAAGTTCCTATGTTACCTAAATAAACTCCTTTTTTCATGATTTCTATAATTCTTCTCAATTTCAATGAACCATTATGGTTCACATTTTTCTTATTATTGTTGCAATCAATTGTCGTTATGTACTTGATAGTATTAAAATAAGACTAGATAAATGGCAACCCTCGGTTGCGACTCCTTAGACAAAATTTTAATTATAGTTAGTAAATGCCAACTTATACATATTTCGACGAAATCAGTATTTTTTACAAATACTAATTGTACAGATCGTTTTAGGGATGTGTGATTGATCATAACAACATGACTCGTGGTGTGGCTTTTAATCTGTGAAAGGAATATCTTCAATTCTTTGAAGTCGCGTCCGATTTTCTCCTGATTGATTTTTATAGATATCCACACTTCCAATGAAATGAAAACTTATAGAGATTGCCTTTCTACTCACTCGTAACTAAACGTCCTTTTCATTAAAAAAGACTTTTTATCTACTCTCCTCTTGCTTATTCTGAAAATTTAAATGTTGATTTCTTTGTCTCTCCAGTCCTGTATAGCAATTTCCACTATAAGTGGAAAATAAGTGAACAAAAATTTAAAAAGTTAAACGGGATTTCTGATTGAATTCTGAAAAAGTTGTCTCCCACAAACCTTAAAAGAAAAAAGGTCTAGTGACCCAGAAGATGACTTTGTAATTTTTGTAGTGTCCAGAGTAAGGTCACATAGGTCAACTTGACTGGTTTGACTTTAAAACCCGATAGTGCACATCCCTACACCATTTAATCTCTAAAACTAACTCTTTCCTTTTCTTGCTTTGTGTAGTTTTTTTAAAAAACATTTTTTATAATAAAAAAAACATCCCTATAGACACTCCTCAGTACCGTTTTAAGGGTCTCAAAGTACTCAGATTGAAAACTACCTTCATACTCAGATTCCCTATAATTTTTTACATATAAAATAATCATAATCCGAGGAAAACCCGAAATTTCGAATTTCGGTGATACCCGGATATTTTCACTTTTCAACATATACGTTACCTTCCTTTTGCTAATACAAAACGATCTGTGCAATTAGATTTTTGATAAAGTTGATATGGTTGAAACGCATAAGGTTCGCCACATACTCACATACACGAAACAAAAATATATATATGATTGTATTTGTGACCTACCACTCACATTATGACAATTATCATTGAAAAATCGAAGGGAACGCACCTGGAAGAAGAACCTAAATGTTCGTTCTAGACCAATTACAAAGGCCAATCCACTAAGAAATAGAATCTGTGTAGAGAAAGAGAGAGATTCCAAAAAAAATTCAAATTAAATAAATAGTCACAATTAATGATAAAATGATACTATTAATTTTTTTAAAAAAAGATAGAAAACAAATCAAGACAGATTGACAGATTTGTCAAATATTTACATTTCCAATGGCGAGAAGTCCTTTATCAAATAATAATAGAACACCAAGAAACAGAAAACTGACGCCAAAAGCCACCAGGGCTACTCCGATCTCTGTAAAATAAAAATAATAATTAAAATCCACATTAAAATTACACTACAAAGTATGACTAACGGATACCGGCTTTGAAAAAACTACAATTCATTCCCTCTCAAAAAAACACAAAGATGATGAAATGGTTGAATAGGACCTTCCAGTCCATGAAAATATCTCTAAATAATTTGTATACTGTAGTAAAAGACGAGGGGAACTTACTTTGAGTGTCGGTCGTCTGGAACATCTTAACTATATATTAACTACAAGCTATTTAGTTTGAAAGTTAAATTTGAAATCTTTTCATATTGACTGATGTTCGAAATTCCCTGCCACATCAGCAGTAAATCCAGACTGGCCTGTAAGATGGTACAAGTCCACGTAGCATTCAGGGTCGAACGGATTTTACAAAATCAAAATCATCCTCTCTTCACAATTTCCAAACTCTTCAACTCTTCAGAGGAGAAATAATTTGATGACTCCTACTAATTGGACAAGGGTGACAATTGTCAAGTGATTCCATTCAACACATTGCATGTGAATGTGGCGCTTACTTTATTTAGTAAAGGATATTTCCCTATCTCTGGGAACCACTACCGTCACTTGAGTTCTTTCCATTGTCCAGGGTCACTCCAGTCCAACCTTCAGAGGTTGACTACTAAACATTTTTTCCTAGGATCCATCCATCATTTACTTCTGCCTATAGTTGATTGTAGCTGCAAGGGATTCCTTTGAGATTCTCTCTCTCTCTCTCTCTCTCAGAAAAAAAACTTCTCAGTACTTTATGCCCCTCCATGTCCAATTCACCCCATGTCGTCGACCAAAATGACCCCAGTTGACGGTAGTTTGGATGTGTGTGTGTGTGTGAGGCAGGGGGGGAGGCAGATGAACAAGGCTATGGGATTCTTCATCCCATCCATGTACCTTTCACTTTGTAATTTTGTACTTGTGAAGTAGTATACGCTGCTCCATTGCTGTGGTGTGTGTAGTGTGTTTACAGTAGCAGTAACAGTGTGTTGTGTTGGTGTCCCTTTTTTTTATAAAGCTTTTTGATATTTTATTTTTTTTCCCCCGTCGTATTATTTTTAAAACAATAGATTTGATATTAAACTGCTTTCGACTGTCCTGTCCTCCTCCTCCTCTTGATTGAGGAAGTTTTGTGTCACTCACTAACTACAGAAAAAATTTGAATTCACAGAGTACAACACAGGCACGCATTTTGTGACACACTTGCGGATCATTTTATACTACTAGTATTTCGTTTCAATTTCCCAAACTGTGATGAATAATAAATTTTTAACCACATCAAAATTACCATAAATAAATAATACATACAAACAGTTTCTACTCTTGTCCACACGACCCACACACCTTTAACTTAACTACTGAAATACAATATACAATTTGAAGGAGGGAGAGAGTGAGAGTAATATTATTTTTTGTAAGAGTGTGTGTGTCAAGTTGAGAGTACAAGTGTTTCAATTTATATTTATATAAATTCTATATATAATGCCGTCTCGTTCACAAAGTGGAGATGACACAGATACTCCCAGATCATGTCATAAACTGAAAAATTCAGCGAAGCGGAGTAAACGTTATGTTTTCATTGGATTATCCCTCATTGCGGGGATTGGTTGTATTGTGACGGGTTGTTTGGTTGTCCTCTATCTCCAGGATTTAATTGACGCCTTCATTAAATCAGTAAGTTCACCACGTTTTCTTTTTCTGTACTTTTTTGAATTCTCTGATAGGAATTCTAATGGATCCATTTTTGTAAAAAAAGGAAGCAGTAGAGAGAGAGTGTAAGTCTTAATCTGGAAACGCATACATAATGTACATAATTCAAGTCAAACTTGTGATTAGCTTTTATCTTGTAATGCCTCCAAAGATCATATTAATGCTCCAGTTTATCGGGATTCATATTACAAAATCAAACAAAATTAAATGTAGACGACCAACAGTCATGATTTGACCTGAGATGTACATAAGTAAGTATGAGGAGGACGGAGGGAGTCTTTTTTCCCACCACACACAAACGGAATATTCCTTTAGAAAGATAAAGAATATATCCTGTATACTGGAGATGACGAGGCAAATAAAATTTAACCTTGGAAGCAATAATTATTGGAAAACTTTGAGTGAGTGAGGAGATGTGTTTCATTTTTTTCCCTCTTCTTCTTTTTCTTCTTCCTCCTCATCGTCATCTTCCTCTCTTAAAGTCACTCATGTAATGTGTATCCAGTCAAGTGTTAATAAATTAACAAGGCTAAATTTTAAAAGCTTTTTGCTCTCTCGGGGTGTAACAACGTTCGTTGTACTTTACCGTTTTCATGTTTATATTTAGTCTCCAAAGTGGAGGGTCAGTCACACACACACATACATAGCCACATCTGGATTGTCGAGCAAAAAGAAAAAGATGGAGGGGAAAAGGGAATGACTTAAGGGTCTCTTTGCTCTTTCTTCCTCACTGAGCTTAAGCTCTATACCCTATTAAGGGGTATACTCAATTTTTCCCCTCCTTCTCTCTCTCTCTCTCTCTTTACAATTTTTGTGTATATATGGGGATATAGTTGAAGCGTTACCAGAGAAGAGAGTCGTTGGGGTGTTGCTGGTTTCTAAGAAAAGGGACATGAAAACAGGGAAGCCGTTATCTTTAACTTCATTCTTCTTGGATACCGTGATTTGGGTCCCAGATATATTTACACACGTTCAAAAATGTGTGTGTGTTGTGTACACTGAGTGTGAGAGAGGGAAGGAGCTTAGGGAAGTTTGTTGTTGCTGTTTTGATAAATCCTCAGTAAAATCCTACTCTAGTCAACTCTGTTTTTATTTATTTGTAGGGGTGCATCCAAACATGATAAAAATGTCTAATCAATTTGAGTTAATAATATATGCGAGGAATGGGGAAAACGCTGAATTGAGTGTGACGACGTATTTAGTCGAGAGAAAACGTAAAATTTAAAAACATGACAAAAAAAGTTTTTTTCTCTTCATCAAAATTGACATCCACTCCTCTATTTGTCTTGAGGACAGACTCCTGCCCACTACAACACAACACATGCTTTTGTTTCTTTTGGGAAACAATCAGAAAAAACATTCTTCTTGTCATTTTAGCCTATGCATATGTACACAGTGTGTGTATACGTAGCCCACTTGTTTCATTGTACACAAGTGTTGTTTTATCAAAAATCTGTAACAGGTGGTGACTACACACACACACACATACTTTAAGTAGTGTGTTATAGCGAGCAACGGACACGAAATGCGGACACAGCCAACTATATCGAGAGTACTGCGAGTCATGTAGGCTAAGAATATAATGGAATAAATAGGGAGGGGAGAAGATAACACACATTAAAACACATTATAATATTGTTATTGTGCTTGTTTGTCGTCTGTACAAAAGAGATGAGATCAATTTAATGCACGATGATGTCATTAATTTGAAATCAGTTGTCGAGTCAGTCAGTCCTCGGATTAGAGGAATGTACATTAAGTGAGTGGTCCTCGAATGTGGTATGTACGAACACACCACACTGCTTTTTTAATCATATTATATGAGCAAAATATAAATGAGACTTTTCGACACGGGGACCTACGCATGGGTTCGTTTAATTATTAACTCTCTCTCGAACGACGACTCGAGTTAGTTGTAGTTGTGGGATGACTCTTACTCTGTCAACACACACACACCAACTAAAGTACATGGTCTAAGTATAGTCATATTGTGTGTGTGTGTGATCACTCAATGCGTGATAGTGTATTAGGTTTTTGGTGAGGATGATAACAAAGTTCCTTTGGACTTTCATCTGAAACAACTGACTACTGTTCAACTTTACTGTGTGTCGTATGTTTGTTGAATGCGTGTGTGTATGTATACATAAATAGTCACTTTACATACTTCATATGACCCGAATCTTCTCTCTCTGTCTCTCTTTCTGAGAGAGGGGAACCTTTTGAGACCATCACGATGTTGGTGTTTGGTGAAAAGAAAATTCTTCAGCTACTTCAGCATTATTTATACTATGATGATTATTATTATAAATAACATGGAGGTGGTGGGACTTTTGTTGATATTTCTTTGGAAATTTTAGTTGGATGATTATAATAACAGTGATATTTAGCCAGTTTCTCTCTCTCTCATATCTTCCAAACATTATCAAAAACTATTATACACACCAACTGAGAGTTGTACTCGGAATGAGAAGGAGAAGAAGGGAACTACATTTTTTAAAGAGCTAATTCATACAAGAATAATAATAATAATAATTTTTGCACAACTACAATATTGTCTCCTTGTTGTTGAACATGTCAAAAAGTTGTGCTTATTTTTACATATATATGATGACTTTAGGGAAGGCTGGTCTTGGTACTAAAAATATATTAATATTATGATTGTTGGATACATATCCCTGCGGTTAAGGGATGGGAGGAGAAGGACTACAAATATGATTCTTATTATTCTGTTGTTGTAATAATTCAAAAGTTATTCTGTGTGCATACATTGGATTATTGCATAATGGCAAATGTGAATAAAATTTATTTTTGTCTGACCAAATTTGAGCACACAGGAGGAATTGTGTAAGAAAGAGTTCCCTACATAAATACAACACACAGAAAAAGGGAAAGAGAGATGGAGAGGGAGGAAAAAAATCTTTTGATAAAAATTGTGCATTTTGAAAAAAAAAATTCCCTTCTATTTGGTAATTAAAAAGTCAAAGGAGAGAACAAGGCCATGATAAGATAATCGCTCCATGTACTACTGACTACGTTGTGTACATACTGTCTTACAGTCTTAAATAAACTTGATCTCACACTCTTAATCCGATGTTACACTATTAATGAGTTTTATACACAATTTCTCTCTTAGGGAGGGAAAAAAATGAGATGAAGGAAGGTTCTTATAACTTATCATGGTGGGGGTGGAGAGAGAGTCAAGTGCATGAATACTGCGTTGACACACAAAAAAATGTCCATCGCATCATTTCCAATCCGACAAACATTATACTATTCTTTGGAATGGCTATGTTTTGTTTTACGTGTGTGCCTCTCTCTCTCTGACAGGGAGTCAGTGTGTGTAGGTAGGGGAAAAAACTTCTTCTTAATTGTTCCACGAAGGCTTTTGTGTACAAACAACACACACACACACACAAGTGCGTCATTCAGGTGGTTGGTTTTTTGTGTGAGTGAGTGTGTTGTGTGTGTGTGTTTGTGGTGTGTACCGAAATGCATGTCTCATTGTGGCAGGCACACCAATGACACCTGAGAGAGTCTCCAAGACTTGCGTCTGTGTTCTTTTGGTAATTTTATTTATTTGAGATAGGCGTACATTATTATATCTCCCTCTCCTCCTGACATTGTAATCCTTTCCATCATCATAATAAATGTATTTAGTAGACTGTGTACAAAAATCCACCATCACTACATGTCATACATACTTCTCGTACGACAGTACGATTCCCCTCCTCCTCCTCTTTCTCTACAAATCTCACTAATCTGCAACATGCTGTGTTACGACGACGACGACTGCCAGTAAGTAGTGTGTAACATATAATATTATACAAGGACAGAGTGCATTAAAATTTAAAGTTCAAAATCATCTTAATGAGCAATAGCCAATAGGCTCAATCTGTCTCTCTCCTCTCTCTCTTACGTGTGTGTGTGTCTGCAGATACCACATGCAATTTACACTCTCGTCAAGTCAAGTCAAACAAATCTGGTTGTACGTGAACAAAATTTTTTTTTGAGAATTTTTGTTATAGAAGGAGAGATCATAATAATATGTACAATTTGTGAATAAATTCATTCACTAAATATACAAGAAAATTTTGTTGAGTCTTGGGGGAAAATTGATATGATAAATATCAAGAGATACTTAATGTCCGTGTAGAGATGATGTTCACATATTATCACACGCATAAAAAATCGTTTCTCAATCTCAGTGTGTTTGTATGTGTGCAGTATAGTACACAGTACACAAGTAAATATCAAACTATTGCAGAGAGTAGTCAGGCCACTCACTCTCATTCGACACACATACAAACACACCAGCATCAAACATTATTTTGGGCTGTATAGGTAGCATGTTAGTAGTAGTAAACTTTTTGACTTTCTGCACGTAACGTAACGACGATGAGTATGTGCTGATGAGGTTTTTCTTCTCTGTCTCTCTCATTATTACAACATTGCACATTGGCAATCATCTTATATGTAGTTATATACCAGTTGTAACGTATGTCTATATTTTAATTAGAGTAAAAGGATCTTGTTGGCCCCTATGCAAATGTCATAGATACATGTTAAAGGGGATGAAGGGGAGGGTCGTCCTCTCACACTTACATTCACAGGTTGACTGCATCCTTCTTGACAGAGAGATAGGGAGGGTCAGGAGGGGCATTTTTTAATAGACTCCATATGTTCTTTTAATTGATAGAAATCTTAAATGTCACGTCATTTCCTTCCGGAATTTCGGTGATGATTTGACAAATTTTTCAAGTTGTTCATTTTGCAAATTTCGACCTTGGGTTCAAAGGACATGGATAGGAATAATGGAATGGTGTCCAATTGTGATGATGATTCTTGTCAACCTCCTCATCATCCTTGTGTATGTTATTGTTTGTTACAGGAACTGCCACTTCGAAAAGGATCAGAACCATTTGAATTATGGTAAGAAAAAATGTACATGCTTACTCAGTATATTATTAAAAAGGACGTTAAAGTTACTTACTACATACATTCAATGGGAGGGAGTGTGTATTGATATGTAGAATTTTGTCAACAAATTATGACTCACAAGTTTTTTTTCAGTATGATTTTGTATGTTTCTTTTTTGTCCTTTTCATCACACATAAATGAATATGATTATGATTATTATTGTGTGTGTAGGAGAAAGCCACCAGTGACACCATTGCTGAAAGTGTGGTTTTTTAATATCACAAATGCTGAGGATTTTCTGAATGGAACGTCAAATACAAAGTTAAAATTGAAGGAGTCGGGGCCCTACGTATACAGGTATGAGCACGAATGACTTTAGAATGACTTTTGAAAATCTCTCTCTCTTTTGTACTTCCTAATTCACTCCCGATGGAAGCACGTGTGTGTGGTGATGAGTGACACATTCAACTCTCATATGTAGTTATAGTTGGATGCGTAGACAGTGCAAAAAAACAAAATTTAATCTTTTTTAATCTTTTGGAATTTTCAGTGAACGTTGGGAAAAGGTCGGGATTGAGTGGCATCCCAATGGAACCGTAAGGACTTGGATTTATTTTTTACACAAAAAAATTTTAATACCCATTTTGACAATAATTTCCCTTTATTACTATTGTGCTTAAATGGAAGTTGTGTGGAAATCCTTAATATGGCATTTTATTATTCTAATTGTTTTTCTCATGTGTGTCTCTTTTGAAATTTTGTACAGTTGTCTTATCGTCAAAAGAAAAACTTTTTCTTTGAACCCACATTGTCGATCGGAGCTGAAAATGATACTTTCCTTTTACCAAATGTTCCTATGCTCGTAAGTATATTTTGTATTTTTCACACACACACAATCCTTATATTCTCATCTTCCAATCCATCTTTTGTGTGTACATAATTATGATATGATCCACCATAAAATAATATCCTCACGTTTTTGGCCTACATGTAAGTATGTAGTATGTTTTAAATAAGTGCATATTTGGCATATTTAATGGATCATAATAGTTCTGCGGTTTATTCTTTCTTTTTTTGTCAACTTGTATAACAATTTCCTTTTTGCGGCTCATTGTCAAAGGATTATCTTGTATTTACTGCAACAAGAAGAAACACATGTGTGGTGTGCATATTTTTTGCCATGATGCCCCACCAAAGATTTATATCGTATCGTTGTTCGTTGTTAATGAACCATTCGTGTTGGAATTAGTTCTAGGATGAATATTAATCCATGTCTGATTTTGACAGAGCGCTGTGGGTCAAATGCAACACTCGACGAAAATAGTGAAGAAAGCTGTGTCGACGCTTCTGGACATTTTGAAATTGCAACCATTCACTTCCCACACTGTCAAGGAGTTGATGTGGGGTTATGAGGATCCTTTGATCAAACTAGGGAAACAAGTCCTCCCCGAAGGAAAGCGGCTTCCCTATGACAAATTTGGATTCTTTGTCGACAAGAATAATACGGAAGGCAAAGTTTTCACCGTGTTCAGTGGTCAGGAGAATGTGGAAGATTTCGCTCGTATCGACGTCTACAGTGGAGAGAAAAAACTTGATTTCTGGGGAACAGACAGTTGTAAGTGGATATAATATATCCTTACCTACGGAGGAGAGTCTATTCTACCTTTTTTCCTCGTTTTTTCATTTGATTCTGTGCAGATTGTAGAGAGTGAGAATTAACCACTGCACTGTTACACGCCTGCATATATGTATTTAATGACGTACAGACAATGACGTGATAGATTCATTCTCCGTCCTCCTCCAAACATACAAATCATGATTGTGAACATGTATTAATATATATATATTGTGATTAGGTAACATGATCAATGGAACTGACGCTACCGGATTCCCCTCATCTCTCACTAATGACTCGGATGTCTACATTTTTCAACCTGATCTCTGTCGATCCCTCCATTTACGTTACAATGCTTCTGTGAAACATCAAGGACTTCCTGCCTACAGGTTCATATTCACCTTTAACTTTTTTCTTTAACTTCTACATTGTATAAAAAATCACTTTTAATACTATAGGTAACCCTAACTATAATGCTAGATGGAGGAAAAGAAGGGTTTATAAGGTTGTTGTCTCAATTCATACGCATACATAATATTTACTGATATTCCATAAAAAATTAATCACTTTCCCACAATTGTAATAACATTATTACCTTGATTCTCTCTCTCTTCAGCTAGTGGCTGTTAGCCAAACCGACATTTTCATATGTGGAAAAACTTTGTAATATTAAATGTGGTGAATAATCATATAACTTTGATATCAAAGAACGGTCAGATGTATGTGTGTGTGTTTTGAGGTGTCATAAAACGAGAGTGTGTGTAAGTAGCTACCTTGTTGTAATCTGAAAGTTATTCAGCTCCTTGTCAGTGCTGGCAAATTCTGCGTGTACAGTGTGTATGACTCAGTCAACAAGATTTGCATGCAATTCCTTAGACACACACACACACACACACACGCTAAAATTCCTATAAAGCGTGATGAGAGATGGATGGATATATATCATGGTAGTCTCATATGGTGTCTACAAGGAAAATATTTAATATAGAATAGGGTAACCGGAAAATTTGAGATAATCACAGCAGTCCATCAACGTAAATGTTTTCCTCGCTGCAGTGCAGAAACTCGAAAAAAATTAGGAAAAAAACCCTGTTGCACGTCACAGAGTGACTGATCTCTCTCTGAATAATATTGCAAAATATCAAAAAAAAAAGCATTTCCTTCTATGTTCAAAAAAAGTAAATAATAATAACTTCGTTTGTAACACCATTTTGGAATTTTGTTTACATTTGGAGTTTTGTTTATCTTCAAAGGTTGTACATTCATAGGGACTGTGAGATGAAGGAAATTAATTTTTTGCAATGAAAATTCGTAACCTTCAATTGAGACGGAGATTTCACATCGTGACAAAATTCGTTGATACATTATAGTGCGTTAGAATCCTTAGGATGGCAAATGCATTTTATCCTACGCTAAAAGGATTTGTCTAATCATGATCACTAACTTGGGAAACTGAAAAAAACAACCATTTTGATAGTTTGAGCTTTCTTTCCAACGCACTTATACAATGATACTGATATTGGGAATATTTAATTCACAGATTTATGCCAACACAATCAACGTTTGGAGATGTTGAGACTTATCCTGAAAATAAGTGCTTCTGTGTGGGCGGACCACCTTGTGCGAAAAGGGGACTTTTCAACATTTCAACTTGCCAATTTGGTAAGTGGTCGCAATTCTTTGTTTTAATGTAGTTTGACCTTAAGAATAGTTATAGAAATGTGAATCATAATGGAAAATTGGGGGAATTCTCTCTCTCAGGTTCACCCGTGTTCATCTCATTTCCTCATTTTCTACACGGAGATCCAACATTACTGGATGCTGTGGATGGTCTCAAACCTGACCCTGTTCGTCATCAATTTTACATTGATATTCAGCCAGTAAGTCAGTCTTCTTTTCCTTTGTTAAGACTTGAAAATTTTGGGACATTCTAGGGAAAATATAATGAATGGATTTTAAAATGTTTTTTTTTAAATACAGAAATTGGGAATTGCCATGCAAGCAAAGGGGCGAGTTCAGATTAACATCCAAATGTCTAGAGTTGAGGAGATCCCCCAGACTGCTAACCTTCAAAATGTTCTCATTCCTGTACTTTGGTTCGAAGACGTAAGTGTTCCCACGGACATTAAAAAGAGTTGTCACGAAAATCCTTATGACTAATTAAAAATTGCTAGTGTTATTTTTCAAAAGCGTTTCACTTAAATAAGAAACTATGAGTCTTGTCTAATTATCCCTTCTGTTTTCAGGGCATTGATGAGCTGACTCCAAAAATCACAGCTCTCATCAACCAGGCAATTCACACTCCAGAGATTGCAAAGGTAAGATCATTGAATGAATTTATCTTGTGTGTGTACTATACTCTAGACTGTACGAAACTTATTGGAAATCAGGACAGGAACACGAATCTCTTATCTTCCATGCAGGAATCAGATAAAAATTTTCCTGTCTGAAATGGGAATAATCCTGTCGCAAACAGGACTTAGACAGGAAAATTTTTATCTGATTCCTGCATGAGATAGGGATTTTCATTTTTCAACCTGCAGTCGCCGTCACCCATTAAAACTCACCTACCTACTTGTTTTCAATATTCTATTTGTGCTAACAGTAATTCTTGACTCTTTTAAGGATGTACTGTCATATGTGACCTTCATTGTTGGTGGACTGCTACTTCTTTGTGGGATTATGTACATGGTCCGAAGTTCCTACTCCAGAAAAGAAACCATGAATGCCAATGGTCACTCCAAGGTACATAAACGAATATAACGTTGTTACTTACTTTTAACAATAGCCCATCAATAATTTTATTTCTTTTCACTTGAATCCTACAGGGTGACATGGAAAAGACTACAAATGGAGTCACAAATGGTTTGAAAAGCCATCAATACTCAAATGCAATGGTGGAGATGGATGACAACATCAAGCATCAGAATGGACGAAATAAAGAAGCCATAATTGAGTCGACCCTCAATCAAAAGCCAGTGGATGGAGGCTCGTAATCAGAAAAAAACACTACTAACTTTTTCCTAGTAGTTTCACAAATATTTACAATACTTAATTCTGAGAGCCATATGCAACGAATTTTTTTTAAAAATGAAAACTTCAGAGAACAAAGAGTCTTCCTATTTACTTGAATTTCTGTCAACTTTTTGTTTTGACTTACTATTATTATTATTATTATTTGTACACACGTATGTACCAATTTCCTTTGTAGTTGTGCTCAGGGTGAGCTCAAAGACTACATAAGCAGAGGTTTCTGTCATTCCTAATGTAAAATTGTATGTTACAGTACATTATGTACTGTACATGATTTTAATTTGATTGCGTTATTATATTTTTTAATACATGTATTTGTGTCGAATGGCTATTTTATCCTACCTCCTCTCTTCACTATAAGGAGAATTGACAAATATCAAACAAAAATACGTTTTATGATGCTGTTGTTACATTTATATGNTACATGATTTTAATTTGATTGCGTTATTATATTTTTTAATACATGTATTTGTGTCGAATGGCTATTTTATCCTACCTCCTCTCTTCACTATAAGGAGAATTGACAAATATCAAACAAAAATACGTTTTATGATGCTGTTGTTACATTTATATGTAACACAATGAATGACTATATAAATTATGTTTGTACTTCGGTAATCGAATTAAGATAAAAGTTGGATACTCCTGAATTTCAATATTGCTCAACAAGAACAATCCCATATTATATTATAGTAGGATGATTTTTGTAATTTTACATCTAGGAATGAAAACTATATAAATAGTTAAGTTATTTTGTGAATTTACACGGCGACAGTAATATTTTAGTGTTATGAACCTTTTTTACTATATAATTGACTGTGGGATTTCCTTGCAATAATAATTTTAAAGCCAGCAAGGTAAAACCAATTTACTATTGTCTACAATACAATTTTTATATCCCTATACGTATCTCTAGTGGTAAATTTTACTTACTACTGTGTATGAATACAATCCTCAGATTTTCGACCAAAATGTTTCAAGAATTTATATAATGTGTTAATAATTGACGCGTTGTTGATAATGTTCCGTGTGCCATAGTTGATAGTTGATTTTTGCATAAAGTGTGTGTTGGCCTATCAAATTATTATTAATTTTATGCTGAGATGTTGCATTGATAAAAATGTGTACCATAATTTTTTTATAAGTGAAAAAAACTATTGTCATTTGTAACCAAATGTGAGAGATGGGGAGACGTCCAAAATGTCTTGGAACTGATGATGGTCCAAAGTTCCACACTGACTATATTAAGATAGTTACAAAAACTTTTGTTTTCAATTCTTTCATAATCATAATAACTATTGCTGTTATGTCTCTCTCTCTCTCTCTTCCTGTTCTACAAAATTCCGAAGAGAGAGAGAGAGAAGCGAAGGAGAGGAAAACAAAGGAAAAATTTTGCGTGCAGACAAAAAATGTGGATGCTTTCATGAAAGACTTTTGAAGCTCATATGTTACAACATATGTGTGGAGTTATTATTTGTTTAGTGTAATATTACTGTCTATCGACATTCGTTTGTGTTATATGCAGTTACTGGGTTAGATTTTAAAAAATATTTTATATTATACAATTGTTATAAGTGTCTCATCCACTTTATGATGAATTGTAATGAGGATGAGGCAAGGAAATTCCGATCCGTAAGACAAATTGTTCGAATCCGACTGATTACCCACAGGTGCAGTTTACTACTTGTACTAAATAAATAAAGTCTAAGGGTGTGCGTGTTAAGACAAAATTGCAATGCATTTTCTATACATCGACAAATCTACAACTACTATTTTTAAGGCTGTCGAGTACATGAACTATTTACAAGAGAGAGAGAGAGAGAGAAAAAAAAGTAGTGATGATGATGTTGTGAGACAAGGACTCAAAATCATTTTTATGAGAAAAAACGAGTATGATCAAATTATTTTACTATGTAATGTACACTTTAGTGGTACTTTAAAAATATTTATAATGTACCTTTATGCTGTAATTTTTCTCAAAAATTAATTAAAATTTTATTATACGAAAAATGAACACTGGTTTTTTTGTACTTATGCATTCCTAATTTTCTTGGTATGAGTCATACTATATTCATGACCATGATTCCTGAATTTATACGTTGGACATTTGACAGATTCAAATAAAGTCAGCGAGTAATGCAGGATTTTAAAATCATTTTAAAGGATACATATTATTCAAGAATATATTCAAATAATTCTAAACAGCTATAGATTGAGTTGACTTTGGCTGTTGTTAATAAGCTAAATTGTAAAAAGAACATAATATTTTTTATGGACAACTAATAGTAAGAATTTTCTCCTATTTTGCTGTCAATAGGCAACGATGTATTCGAATTTACAAATTCCAAATTATTTAGATTTTTGTGGGAGTGAACAATTTTTAGAGAATTAATTTTAGCCAATTCACTGCGAAGAAATTCAGGCAAAGGACTTTGTAGGCTGTTAATCTTTCCCACAATAAATTCTTGGAACACTGAGTGGAACTGTACGAGTTTAGGATGACTGGCATCAATTCTCAGTGCTCGTTTGATACTTTGAAGCATTAACAGGGGTTTTTCTTTGCGACTGTAAATTTCATAAGCTAATAAGTGAGTTTCGATTTTATCATAGGCGTACGACTGGAGGGGTTGAAGGAATTTAATTGCTTCAGCGAGTGGATCAGTACAAACAGCTAACTTGTCAGGGAGAAGCTCTTCCGAAGGTGGTGGATGATTTTCTCCATCTTCAGCTCCACTTTGTTTAGACTTTGCATGATGTTCCTTCTTCTCAGCCGCCGCCGCTATGGCCTGTTTTTTTTCAAAATATTGATTTCAACTCATTTTTAAAATTTCCAACATATGATAAGTGTCAACATGTCAAATAATTATAGTATATTGCAACGTACCTGTTGCTCTACTTCGGCCTTTTTCTTAGCCTTTCTCTGCTTATTTTTCATCTTTTTCAGATCAGCCGGTGAAATATTATCTGTAAGGAACAAAGATTTGTAAAACAATAGATAGCTAATGTCACCTACTTGTCAAACTTGTAAAAACTCCAGAAAAATATCTTACCAGAACTTATTTGTTCATCAGTTGATTGATTTTTTAGTGGGAAGTCATACAGATGAAGGTAAACATTAATAGCACACCCTGAAATAAAAGAAAATTAGCATGATGTACTTTTTGACCCATCTGAACGATTACTACTACTACATGTGAATTGTTCTAATTCCTTGGACACCCCTATCCCTATCATTAAACTATTTTTTTTTTCATATAATTTTTCATATTTTAAAATAATATCTTCTTTAACACAAAAATCACTTACTTGCTGCTTTGAAATAAAATGGATGAGCCCTTAGGACATCTTCAAGGCGAAGAAGCTGGACGTATGATCTCAAAGCTGTAATAATACAGGAACAACAATGTATGTAATGATGTATAAAATCAAAGCTCGTTCAATTTACTTCATACTATGATTCATAGTCTATGAATAAAAAAGAGGGCAAACTTACTCATTTTTCGTAAACAATAGGTATGAAAATCATACTGATCATCGACAATTTCAGTGAAATGTCGATCGACTTCATGACACTTTTTCAACGATTCACCCCACTAAAAAAGAAAAATTTGTTCACAATTAATGTAATGAATTTTGAAATTTTATCAGCCTATGACATTATATATTATTAAGTATTAGCAAAGGCAAAGTACTTACTTGACCCGATCGTTGGTATGCTAAAGCACACTCAGTCTGAAACCACATGCACTGTAAAAATGGGAAATGAGATTTTCTTCAGTTAGTATTTGATTACTATAGACTTGCACGATATCATGGACAATGAAAATAATAGAAATGTCTTTACCTGCATCTCATTAAGGTTATCAAAAGCGCTTGCTCCTTCACGGGTAAACTTTCCGCATATGGAAGTTGCTTTTTCAACATCGTTTGCACGTAAAAAATACCTTAAAAAAATAATCACCATCATCATTAAAATTGCAAGAAAATATTCTTTAACGAGAGAAA